>OMOV01098668.1:0-17688 GCA_900312565.1 Beryx splendens | reverse complement strand
TTAGAGAGACTCCATAATACAAAAGCAGAAACTGGGGCACCCGTGCTTCAGAAACCCTTGGTGTGTGTGTGTTTGTGTGTGTGTGTGTGTGTGTGAGACTCAGTCCACATCAACTATTTATGCGGTGCAGACCGCAACCTCATTCAGGCATACGTTCAAAGGGAAAGTAACCAGCAGTGATTATACAGCTTGTACTCATTATGCAGTATTGTACATTGATCCTTCCTTCATTTGCAGGATGTGTACTAGTTTGTATATTAATTAACACTGCAGGATGCATGGAAAGATTGGGGATTTTTAGTAACACACTGTGCATGCTCAATATGTCATTTGGGAAAGCAGGTCAATTATTGAAGGGATTATTTTTCCAATCATAGTAGATAAATTTGTGGTATAAATTGGAATTAGTAGAGCTGTCTGCTGGCAAGATTTATGTTTTCAGGTTAAATATGCTCCTTTCTCTCCTGTGTGATGGTTTGCACATTTCTGAACTGCTTGCAACTTTTAATTACAGACAGTTTATTTTTGTTTTAAAGTAACTAAGTACTTGAGTACATTTCTGGTGAGCTATGCTGTTTATCTGAATAATTTTTTGGCAATTATTAAAGTGCCTCTACAGGCTATTTTTACAGACTTGTGTTTTTTCTACCAGAGTGTTTGCTGGAGTCTGGACTGTAATGAACACACATCACCTTTCAAAGTTTGGTGTGAAATACTAAGGGCATGTGTTGCACCCAGGACATGTGTCACCAGTGTTAGGCCTCCCGCAGGCTGGAGGTGTTTTAACAGCAGAGGGCCTTTATTCCCCATTCTCTTACTGATCGGAGACTGCAGCAGGTCAAGTGGCCGTATAAGGGATTAAATCAGCAGGAATACAGGAGCAGTGCTGGGCTAAAACACAATAAAACACCCTCATGAAGTCAGTACCACACACAGCACCCCAAGACCTCCCCCCCCAACACACACACACACCACCCACACACACACACCACCCACACACACATGTTCTCTCTCTCGATCTCTCTCCCATTTGTTCTCATTTTCTGGTCTGTATAGTTCAGTGAGTGGAGCATGGCATTTAATCCTAAAACCCTTTAACATGGGTAAAAACAGCTATTGGCGATGCACCTTGCATTTCTAGGCCCATTATGTTGTGTATTCTTTTTTCTTCCCATGGATAACTGGCCAAACCTAGTCGTGTCATCACAGTGAGATATTTCCAGTGCAACTGCAAAAGAATTTGATTGCAAAAAATGTTTCAACGATCTAAAACATCAACAGTAAACATCAGGTGCCTCAGAATCAAAGAGCGAGGGCTTCTTTCTAGAGCCGCCATTTTGCACAAACGTCCAACAATCACACAGAGAGAAATCCATCGTAGAAGACAGAGATCAATTTCTCCATCCACATTTCCCTCAATAGACCAGAATGCAATGCAGCCACAAGACGGATTGTGTTTTGAGCGACTCTCACTCTTTCTCGACTGGAAAAACTCTCTCTTTCTTGCTCTCTCTGCTATTGCTATTGCTCTCTTCGCCTACATGTATAATCCACAATTGAATGCAACAAGTTCACATCCCATTATCTGGGCGTTGTCAAAAGGCATTCTGGGAAATGTAGGACATTACTGTAGAAAGTAGAAGTAGATGAGGCAGGTTGAGGGAAAGTGGGCACACCAAAAATCACAAAATAACTCCTGGAATGCATTGAACGTCACACTACCCATGCTAAAAATGCATCAAATCATAGTATTGTAAATCACTTTGGATAAAGCATCCACCAAATGGCACATGTTTAGGAAGATTGTTAGAATCAAACCATGGAGAGACAGTTACTTTACACACTATCAGACTGGATTCCCACAAGGCTTTAAGGTGTTTCCTTCATCTGCATGGTTGGTCTGAGGTATTCAGCTGTGGAGTAGCTTTGAACTAAAACAAGAGCACATCTATCCGCCCAGCTCTAATGTGCATGAATTTATTTATTGGATTAGAAAGAGCAGCACTTTGTCCTTCTCCCATGTGAATCATCACACAATTGTTGAATAGTTGCAAGGATAAGGGGGGAAGAGGTGGTGACATGGCATACTGTTTAATTGAGGAGTACAAGGAAGCAAATTAATGACAGTAATTTGTTTGAATGGAGACATCTATGAATTGGTGAAACACGTCCAAGGCCATGCAGGCTGATGAACATGCTATTCAAAACTGGAAGGTTTGTGTCGCCTTTCTATTCAAAACATCAATTTAAAAAATGCATTACTTTGAAAAGTAATGTGTTACCATAATCACATGACTTTTTCAGTAACTGAGTAAAGTAGGACATTACTGTTCCAATTTCAGTAATCACATTACAGTTAACAGATCGGCCATTTAAATTCACATTACATTCTTTTTTAAAGTCTTGTCAGAGATATCAGAAATATAGAGTGTGCATGAACGAGACAACAAAGCGGTAAATATGACTCAGAAAGTCTGAATTTAATGCTGTAGGCTCTGTCTTTATTAAAAAACTTAATAGAAAGATTTTGATTTTGACAACATTTATTGGCCCAATGAACGCAAGTAAGCCTAGTACAATCATTTTAGGGTGTAACGCTAAAGTACTGTAATGAGTAGTGTGACTAATTACTTTTCTCAGGGAGTAATAACTAAAGTAATTCATTACTTTTAAGAAAAGTAACAAGTAATGTGTAATTTCTTACTTTTGTCCAATAACGACCCCAACAAAACAAAAACAAACCAAGAAGCAGCAGGGATAAACAAAATTTGAGAGAGGAGAAAGTCCATTTATCTTGAAGTGCTTCTTCTCGATCTGTGATTCAGATGGTGAAATCTGGTTTTTGTGCAGCCATTGGCTTACGTTCTTGTCAATAGTTTATGTGGATAAGACAGTGAAAAATGGCGCTGTTGATGCTCAGACATTTCCCTTTAGCCACAGAGTCTCTCAGCCCTTTCAGCTTCCTCAGGAGAACCCGGGGCAGGGTTTTTCACTGTGAGGAACAAAAATCCATTTCTTTTTGAATGTCATTAGCTCGATAATACAGCAGTGGGGGTCCAGGCTTTGGGTTTAGATGACATTGTAATTTCAGAGATTGTGCTGTTCTGTAATACAGAGCTACTCCGCTCTGTACTACAGCATGTTTACATGGATGATGGATGCTGGATGCTTTTCACTGTCCTCATCACGCTCCTCTGTCCTGCGAGGCAGAAATGCTTTCTCAGCTCTCCCTCTCTCTCCCTCTCTGTGTTCTCCCTAAAAAGCTATTACTTCATTGTCCTTGATTCCAAGGGGGAGCTGCAAAACAGGCAAAGCTCGGGTTTTCCTGGGGCTAATTATATATTAAGTTCAAGTTAAATGGCCCCAGGGACCTAAGACATTATGGAGTATGAGGGGTTATTAGGGGCAGGGAGGGCTACATTCCGCCGCTAGATAGACTTTAATGTTGGATCTTGAAATATAGTTTTTTATTCACACTGAATTCCAGGCTGAAGTCTTTCTCTTGTGTTAAAACCTCAAGAAAGCATTCCAGTCATTTATTGTGAATCCTTACCAACGTAAGTTGCAAGCATAACTTTCTTTGCTATCAAGAAGTCAAGGTTGTCCAAGTGAGAGATGCAAGGAGAACTGTGCTTCCGCTGGCTGATCTGAACGACAGTACAATAATGTACAGTAGAATAATGCAATACTTTGATATATGATGACTATGATCACCATGTAGCGCAGCAATAATGAATCATGTGGCTGGTCCAGTGTCAAGGTAGAAAGCCTCCAATGTCTCTTATCACTGCAGCCGCGGAAAAAAAACCTGCTACCTGAAAATCATTATGTGAAGCGGTGTATTGACTGGCCAGTAGACAAGCCTAGACGTTGATGTTATAACATCTGAAAAATAATACCATACTTGGCATATTTACTTGATAATGGCATACTTGGCTGTCATAGAAAATGAGGACTTTTAAGACCAAGACAATGTGATGACCCTTGTCTAAAGTGCTGATTTCATTTAAGTCACTCAGCACATTACAGATTCAGTAGGGCCATGCATAATTATTCTGAAGTTCCCACTTTATCGTTAGTATAATAATATATTTTTTGGACCTGTAGAGATTTCTGGGCTAGTGTTCAGCCCGCTTTGCAAGTTTAATCAGATCTAATATTTGAAACCCATCGGCAGTAACATGCAAGAACCCCTTAATCAACATGAGTAGCATGTATTTAAGATAGAAGGGGCTAAACTGATCAATTTATTGACTGGGCTCCATGACCATCAATACCATCCCTCCGGTATTGGGCCATGGATGATCATTGATCAAGGCAAGATGAAGGATGAATGGGCGGATTAGGGTGATTTCACAGATTGGTGCATTGCCAATTTAGCACCAGTCTTAAAGAAACAGCACTGAGAGAGAGGCCACCTCATCTGGGGCGCCGGAGTCACGGTCCACTAACTCCCCCGTCATAATGAACGCCACTCAGTACAGAAGCTCACGACTGTCTTGGTT
Source organism: Beryx splendens (assembly GCA_900312565.1). Classification (NCBI taxonomy): domain Eukaryota; kingdom Metazoa; phylum Chordata; class Actinopteri; order Beryciformes; family Berycidae; genus Beryx; species Beryx splendens. Next base: position 13,183 of record OMOV01098668.1, on the reverse strand, counting down.
TTTAACTGAAACCTTGCACTTATGTGGTGGTGTGACATGCCCACATACGGGTAAATTGAACACTAAGCAATGTTTAGTTCATTAGTAAAAATACTCTATCATTCAGTAAATGACTGTATTAGCCACAAACACATAATTTGGTTTCTCTCTCTGCTGCGGTCGTCAGCTGGTTCTGAGATATTTTCCCAGCTTGTGAGTCTTATTTCGGCTCCACGTCTGTCGGAGTGAAGGCACTCAAGACACAAACCAGGTATGCTGACAAACCTCATGCATGATTTGTGTATGTGTTTGAAGAGAACAGGAGCCTGTCCCCAAAAGATCCAAGGCTGTGTAATATTTCTTTGATGAATCATTTAATTCCTTCATCATACATTCATTAGTTCAGTTGAACACGTCACATAAAGGACAGGTTATATCTGTTGCGCTGCTATGGCATGTAGATCTATCAACCCAATCATATCTCACCCGCTTGGGATCGAAGACATTGGAAACATGTCTTTCCTGTTGGTGCTTTAACACGACAAAATATACGAAAACACACATTTTTTATGGTTTTATTTATTTTATTTAGCCTTTATTTTACCAGGAAGTCCCATTCAGATTCAAAATCTCTTTTCCAAGGGAGACCTGGCCAAGAATAGCAGCAGGGTTACACAATAAAACATACTGTACAATACAGGTGAAAATACAGAAATAATAAAATACGACTGTGGATAATTTGTTTGAACAGATTTAGGGGAATGAAATGGTCGAGCTGGAGCTTTGACTGGAGGTTGTTACGGGTCCTGAGTGCAAAACAATCAAATGCCTTTTCACCAAAAACAATTCTGATTCTGGGACCTTTAAGCAGAATGCAGGACTGTGATCTTACACTAAAGCCATTGGTGGATGTTCGGAGTGTGGTCAAATAAGAGGGCTATCTGAGATGTCATAGAACAAATATTTGTTTGCATTGAGTGTGTTTGATGAAATAACTCTTTAACCTGTCTCAGCTACACTGACCTATAACTTTGCCTTCACTGAACAATATATGAGTTGAGATCACCAAAGAGTCCCACGAGGCTGTTGAGGAGATCGACTGGTCTTTTTCTACTGTCAGCAAAGTGTAACTATCCATCAGGGTAGAGCTGAGTATTGGCCACAGGGGAGCGTGCTGGTCAATGGAGCTTTGAGTCTCAATATTGAAGGTCTGTAAGGTTGTAGGGTTGCAGATGGCTTTACTAGTCTTTTGGCAGCCAAACAGCCAGAGCAGAGGCTATAGAGGCCCATCAGGCCCAGCTGAGGATGTGCATATGCATGCGACCGTTCAGCGGCTCATAGCGTAGGCGAAAATCCAGATCGACATCATTAATTAGACTACGGGGGATGATGACCTTTGCTAAGTGTTCATTACTGGAAGCAGCCCATGGGATGAAAATATCCATCATGTCATAGTGAGTTAGATACTGTGGTCCAAAACAATGACACATAAAGAGTTGTCTAAATTACACCTGAACTGCAACACCATGTGCTCTTTTGTTCAGCTTCTACTCTCCAAGCAGCAATAAGAGTTGTTTTCATCATTTCCATCACATAACTTAGAATTTCATACTTAAATACTACATGAACACAGTATACATGAATACAGAATAGATAGGAAACTTGTAAGGATATTGGGAACTGATGAATGGAGTAAAATTGTTGAGGAGAACCTGCTTCAGGGTGCCAAGGACCTTATGTTGGAGTGAATATTTCTTTTTCAACAGGACAATGACCCTGAGTATGAAGCCAGATCAAGACTGAAATGGCTTCAGAACATGAATGTGAAAGTCTTGCAGTGGCTCAGCCAAAGCCCCGACTTGAATCCCATTGAAAAGTAGAGTGCATACCACATAAGGCTCAGTCCTCCCCTCTCTCTCTCCCATACCTTCCTGTCTCTGTCTCACACTGTCACTATCAAATAAAGCAAAAAATACCTAAAACATAATAATATTTTTTTAAAACAGAAAATTTGTGAATTGGATTTCCGTAAAGAATGTGTAGCAAAGTACAGACTTATGGCGTGTAAGACGAGCTTAAATTAGTTTAAGTTTAAACGAGAGCACTTCTGTATTTCATTTTCAATAAATTTGATAAAATCTCCAAAAACATGCTTTCACTAATTCATTTTGCCATTGTGGGATGTTTTGTGTAGATTGTTGACTCCAAAACAAATCTCAATTTAACCCATTTTGAACTCCAACATCACAAAATGCGGTGGTTGAATACTTCCTAAAGGCAGTGTATCTGATCATTTGTGTCTAGACAGTCCATTCTAATGCAGTTATTTTAGTTAGAGTGTCCATCCGGCTTTCCGGCCATATTACACATTACACCCCCCTCTTTGTAAACGCGTAACACCAAATGCTGTAGAACATCCAGGCGTCTCTGTCCTGCTCATGCTCTGACAGCACTACACCAAACCCTGACGCTGAGACATTCAACAGGGCAGAGAAAATATTGTTTGACTAACAATAACAGTATTTCTATTGATTTTCTGTCCGTGTGAGTTGCCGCTTATGAGAAACAGCACCCACTGAACATACACACACACACACTTACACAAATGTGCACACTGGCACACATTTGCAGGCACACTCATACACACACACACACATGCAGTGCTGCTCAGCTTACAGCTCTCCAGCGTTTCGTTTGTAAAGCCGGTTTCCTACTTTTCATGAACTGCAGTAATAAAACAAATCCTAGCTCAGGGATTCCCAACGCTGACTGAATGAGGAAGAGGCCCCGTGAATCTAAGGTTTGGCACATCCTCTACATAGTGCAGAATTAAGGTAATGGTTCTTCTTCAGGGGGCTGTCAATGATCTCTCTGAGTTTAATTCCAGAAAATATCAGATGGAAGCTTCTAAGTGCTGAAGAAGAACTTAATTTGAGGAATTGGGGTGAACATGGGGTGAAAATTCACACAGTTTCACCTGTGAGACAGTAGCAAGAAAAGCAAAAGAACCGATTTTTGATGCAATGTGATTCAAGTTAAAGGGGCATTATATAATCTATAATTTCAGTTTCTTTTGGTGACTAGAACTGCAGCAACATGGACAGGCCTCCACCCCCCGCACCCCTTCCTTCCTCTTGAGTTACGGTTGCCCGGAATCGGCACCTGGTGAAGTAATTGTTGACACTGGTATCGATCAACAACCCTATCAACCCCCCGACAGATATATTACGGTCATTTTGTGCTATGGGCCAGTAAAACCCTTACTTATTGCCCCATTAATGTAACAGCCAAAACTATTTATATGATTTTATCCGAACCGCTAAAAGATAAGTGCGTGAAGTGTGTGTGTGGAGAGCGTGTGTTTGTGTTCAAGGCTGGCCATGTGAGTGAGTGAGTGAGCATTTGTTCTCAATGGATTCCTCTCTGTCTTACACACAGGTGTCCTGCGGTCCAGTCTGTCCCACCACTGTATCCACTGTGGGATCCTTCACCTGTGACACTGTTCAGTTTCAGTTCAGCTCACCACTCACCACACAGGTTCTCCTGCCAGGTAAGCTCTACTTTGTCTCTCCAGATAACATTAGATTTGGCTCCTGAATGATGCCGATTTTAATTGTGAGGATAAGAACCGATCCATAGTTGTTCAATAGAAATGTTTATTTGACTCTTGGGTCTATACAATAGATAAACTGCAGCAGATTTTTTGCATCAATGATTGAAATTGCAAAATCTCTTCTAAAGCCTCTAGAGTGCCGGAGTGGCTCTAATGGTAATTTCACAGTTTGCCTGCATTCATTGTCTATGAGAAGCCATGTGCGCATGGCATGATGGGATAGGTGTCACCGCGAATCAGACCTGCAATGTGATAAGAAAAGTTGAAAAACTTTAATATTATGCAAATGAGCACAGTGGTTGTGGCAGGAGAAGCAATCAGGCAAAACTACGGTTCATTAGGTTTTTGTCGCTAGTTTCACTTCAGCTGTCAGTGGAAGACGGAAGACAGTTGGGTCGGGATTTCCCAAATTATGACCCGTCTCTGTCAATTTATATCTTGACAAACAAATTTATCCATAGATTACACACAGAGAACACAGATTATGTGTTGCGGATTAGATTATGTGAATCCACAAACTGGATTCTGTGACAACAGCATGGATTGGATGCAAATTTTCACCTGTTTGTGAGCTGACAAAGGTTAGCTAACGGTTTGGGTAAGTAAAACAACAAAACAGTAACACTTTACAATAAGGGTACATTAATTAACGGTTAGTTAATGCTTAATAATGCTTAATAAGCATTATTAACTAACCCTTAGGCTTAGTTAACCATAACCTTAACCATTAACTAACCCTAAATTATTAAATAATGTATAAATTAGCCTAATACTTAGTTTACATGAACACCAATAGTAAATGATTACTAGACACATTATCTAACTGTTAATTAAGGGTTAGTTAATGCTTATTAAGCATTAACTAACCCTTAATTAATGTACCCTTATTGTAAAGTGTTACCAGAAAAACTTCAACCAAAAAATAAAATTTGGTAACGCTGTATAATAACTGCAGGTATGAAGCATTATTTAAGTATTAGTAAATACTTAATTCATCATTTATAAAGCATTGTTCCTACATTAACACACATTAGTAAGTATAGTGTGCAGTTATTATAAAGTGTTACCTAAAATTTAACCCCTAACCCTGAGGCATGCTGTGTAATGTCTGCCAGGCCGCCATGCGCCACAGAAAATTCTCCGACATATCTTGCAGTTGGCTTTGTATTGATTTTCGCTGACGCTGTCAAGCCAAGTGTTTGATTCTTCCCACTCACGCCTGTATTTCTGCATACGTTTTTGCTTCAGTGGTGGTGGAGTATTGGGGGTAGACATTTTCCCACCCGGCACCTGCATTCTGTGAAGACTCGCTCCTACTCTGCCTCTGATTGGCTCTGACCCTGATATTTTTACCCTATCCATAACCATCTGAAACCTAACCTAAACCTAAACCTAACCAACCGAACCAACAAAGGCAACGAGTAGGCTACTAGCCAATCAGAGGCAGAGTAGGGCGGGTCTTCACGGAATGTGGGTGGGATGAAAATACGGAACAAATTGCATCCCATATTGATTCAAAACGGGACGCAAGATTTAATTGTCAAATACGGGACGGTTCCGTATTTAACGGGACGGGTGGCAACCTTAGGCTCTGCTTAGCTGCAGTATCCCATCACATCCAAATAGCTGTATAGCCACTTAGCTAATTAGCTCATTAGAGTAAAGCATCATTTCAAGATTATGTATTCCAGACATATGATCATGGATTATGGCAAAATTAAATAAAGAAAAAGATAAAATACAAAATATGTTTACATTAACAAATAACATTAAACAAACATACCTGACCACAGAACATCCAGTGAAACGCCCACAAACGTCTACTATAGATTGATTTACTACTGACTATTGAGTGATCGTAAACAAGTTCTTGACACTTAAATCACACATGTACACCTAGCTACCCACACACATGCACACGCACACACACACACAACATACACACAGGCATGCATACTCACATACCTCTCTCCCTCTCTCTCTGTCTCTCTCTCCATCTCTCTCTCTCGCTCTCTCTCTCTCTCTCACACACACACACATACAAACACAAACACAAGTTTTCATCATTATCATCATTATGGCCCATTTGCCGGTGACGCAGTTGTCCATGTCAAACTTCATTCATCATCACAGTTGAGCCGTCTCACTGAGGCTGACTCAGCGCTTCGCCTGATTATAACTGTCCACAACACGTCAACACAGCAGACACCGGAGAGAGAAAACATCCAACCTGTCTGCCTCTCTCACATTGTCTCCAATCGTATTACACCTAATGAGAACACTCCACCAATAGTCGCACAAATGAACATCATAGTGTCATTCCTTTACGGCTCAGTGTGGGTGGGAGAGTTTGGCTTGTGTCACGTCTGTCACTCAAGGGGTTATTCATCATGTCCTGATTCTCCGGCGCTGTCAGTGTGAAGCCGCTGAAATGGTCCGACGGCATGAGGAATGTGTCCGCCGCTGAGTCTTGTGTCACTGTCATGCCCACAGCCGCTGACAACAACACTGTCCGGCAACAATCCACAGGCAACATTTGGAGGCAAAATATTGGGGCCTCAATGGAGGCGCTGGGGCTATCAGGCTATTTGGAATTGGGATTGGCATGAAAAAAATGCTCTTGGTAATAATTTTGTCTGAAATTTCCATCTGCATTGCCTTAAATATTGCCCTTGCATAGCTGTGTAACAATAACAACAATATCCACCTAGGTTAACATCAACGCTAACTAAGATATTTGCATTGAGAGTCGGCAATTTTGCCAACCTATAGAAAAAAACATACACCAGCTTCAGGCTGATGTTTCCCTGCTGCCTTCTCTGCTGTAGCTCAACTTCAGACGCTTATGCTAACTGTTATGTAAAGCAGAGAGCGCTTTCTGTGAAAACATGATTGGTTGTGTCAGGCACACAACCCCACATTGAGTTTTTGCGAGCGGAGCTCTGTTTGTTGATTGGCATTCGCAGCGGTGCACACAAACCCTGCTATTTTATTTGCATGAGGTACAGGAGATTTCAACTTTTCACCGCTCTTTTCTCCTGACGTGCGCCACAGAAAATGACAGGGGATCGCCCCAAAGCAAAACATTCACTGTAATGTGGATCTGGTGTTATGTCATCCACATTTTATGAAATCTCCATATTTACACCCTAGTTGCATTACTTCTCCTTTTGCTCTTTGAATTGTGACATTGTCCACTGACAGTGACATTTCCTGTTGATGTTTTTGAAATTGCTGCATGTATCTACTCTCTGTCAACAGCTCCACTGATAGATTTTTTACCACTGGTCATCTTCATAGTCTTGTGGATTATAACAATTACAATACTATTCTTCCCTCCCAGACTTGTTCACATTGTTTTTCTTTTCCATTGTGCATCTTATTGACTTATTGTCTTATAAAGAGATGAAAAGTAACAGCAGTGTCTCCCAGTCTTTCTTTTCAGAGATTCTTGTCTTTAAGCATGTGACAACAACCATATAACCATCTCTCTCTCTCTCTCTCTCTCTCCCAGGACGGAGGCAGGTGGACGATGGAGGCAGGCGGGGTTTCCCCCCAGGCCCTGCTGTGGCTCTGCCTTTTCGGCCTGATCTCACTGGCGTCGCCCCTCAACCCGGATGACCCCAACGTGTGCAGCCACTGGGAGAGGTCAGTTTCCCCGTTTCTGTCTCTTCTCCAATATTCACAATGAAATAACACCACTCAAAATGCCACAGCGAACTAATGGACTCCCCTCCACAAATCAAGGCTGAGAGTTTGCCAATAATCAAAAGCAAAAGGGAAAAGGTTTACTCCTGGGGACATTCTGCGGCTGTAAATTCAGAGCGATGTTAATGTGCCTGCTTGAGTGGTCTCACCACTCAGGGCTGCGCTGAGTAAAAGCACAATGTCATTTCTGATGAGAGAAAGTGCAGGTGCCATGATCAATAATCTCTCTGTGCAATCAGGAGGAATTGTGGAAGTGGATGTTAGCTCTGATCACTATTCCGCTTTTTCACTTCTTCCTAAAGGGTAGACTATGACTATGAAAACACACTGAGAATACCTCTCACTTTCAGCTGTGCCTTGTAAAACAGGAGAAAAATCAGTACAAAACAGTCAAAAAATATATAAATAAGGTTTGTGAGGGTTCCCACAGACCTTGAAATCCTTGAAAGTTTGTGGAGTTGAGAAAAATGAAATTAGACCTTAGAGGTCCTTAAAAATGAATGGATGGCCGTGAAAGATTTTTTATTCATCACCTCCCTCTCTCTCTCTCTCTCTCTCTCTCTCTCTCTCTCTCTCTCTCTCTCTCTCTGTAGAATCAACATTTTGCATTCATTTGAGATTTATTTATTTAAGATTTCACCAGGATCTCTTGACTTGGCAAGGTTATTAAAAACGAGTAAACAAAGATGATGACTGTGTCTAATTTTGACCAATGTCATGTCTTGACCAATTCTGAGTCCTTGATGTTCACCAAACAAGAATTGAAACATTGAAAAAATGTTTCAATATAATATCCAAGTGTGTATGTGAACCCTGGTTTGTTCATTTAATAATTAAAATAACTAGAGCCCATCTTGCGATGGGATCACGTCAGGGTGTATGGTGCGAATGTGGGCCAGGGGTGTAAAGTGGGGGGGCCAATGGCCCCTTCCCTGCTTCCTACCCCCCTACCTCGGGCCCCCTTGCTCAGACCACACCCATTTTCGAACTTGGCCTTCATTGACGTGTAGTTCAGATCACAATAAAGTAGTTTCGTGACTGCATCTTGCACGGTCGTGACGCCATCACGTCGACAAAATCTGTCCACAGACAGACAGAGATATAAACACCTGGCTGACACACACACACACACACACACACACACACACACACACACACAAAACAATACCAGCATGTCGCGGCTGGTAAATATTTCTAGATGATTGAATTGTGCATGTCTTCTTATCAAGTGTCTCTAAGCGTCCTGCTGAACTGTGGTTGTGTTCTCTCTCCTTCAGCTATGCAGTGACTGTCCAGGAGTCTTATGCCCATCCATTTGATCAAGTCTACTACACCCGCTGCACCGACATCCTCAACTGGTTCAAATGCACCAGACACAGGTATGAACACAGACTGCAGCGTTTCAGATCCCTCACAACAAGTCTTCTGCCAAGTCTGCACTGTGGGACATTAAATAAGTGTAAAAAAGTCTACTTTATCACACCTAACCAGATTCCTTTTTCTTTGCCTCAGTGACAATATTAGTCTCCAGCCAGTTCACCAGGCTACATGTGTCATCCCCTGTAGGCTACATCTTGTATATAGCTCTCTCGCCGAGGCTAACAGGCAGTCAGTCACTCGTCTCTACTGCCTGGCACTGGCAGTTCAGATGGAGATACATCTGCCTGATGTGGTCATTTTGATGAGCCACCGTCGGCATATCGGCTTTAATGACCACATTAAGCTTTATAGCCAACAGTTCAGCTCTTCGAGCTAAGAGCTGAGTCATTGATGTTCGACTGAAATGTTAGAAAACATCGGCGTCCTTGGCTGAGTGAGAGAAACTCTCCCTTAAAGGATTAAGGCTAGTTTGTCTGGAATATAATGATCTGAATCGATTTCCAGTATCTTTCTATGAAGGCTCATTCCCAATAACGCCATAACAGGTGAAGTGCTGGCTTATTGTTTAGCAAATATATCTGAAATGTTTTAGTGAAAAGAAGACCTGAACATTTTAGGTTGGATCAGTCTGCTAATAGACCCAAAGGTTAGTGAGCTCAGTCAACTTGCAGCCTGGTCTAATGACATTTTGTGAAATGAGCACTATGTCTTCAAATGCAAATACATGGTCCGTGCACGAGTGAGAGAACAATGTTTCCCCACCTGGAGAGGATTACAGGGAGGAGAGACGAGTAGAAACAAGAGGTACTTTGACATTAAAATAGTGCGTGGAAAGTAAGGGTATGAGGTCGGGGGGAGAGAGGTTGAGGGGAGAGGGGGTGGTGGGGGTGCGGATACATTTGCAATGAAGCTATAAGTCACATGCACATCACTTCTAGGTGCAGAGCTGAAGTAGAATCCAGAAAAATGGTAAGTAGAGCCCGCACTCTGCTCACATGGAGCCTTTATTGTTCCAAAACACTCACTGGGCCTTCATCAGGTCTGACAAGGAACAATAAAGGCTCCATGTGAGCAGAGTGCGGGCTCCACTCATCATTTCTTTGTGCAGATACAGTGACTGTACCTTCAGCTCCGACAATCCAGGTTCAATTCTCAACTCATTTCATTTACAGTTTTCATTTACAGCAATGGTTTTCCTTATTTAACCAAGACCAGGTGAAAATGGTGTGTCGAATTGGACACAGCATTTTCACCTGTACATCACATGAAAAAGTTTGTTAACAGCTAAGTTTAGTCAAGTAAAACAACTTTGTTTAAGGTTAGGGTAAGGTTTTGTTCTTGGTTTTGATCTTGGTTGGGCTCTACTCACCATTTCTTTGTGCAGATACCTGCACCACAAAAGGATTATATGATAATATTATCATACAGCCTAATCCTTTTGTGGCGGGGAATAATAATAATAATCACAACACATTATGTAACACGTTGTTTGTGTCCACAACACGGAATCTGCGTTTCAGACTTTGTTCTGATTTGGTGAGGCGCTATGTTGGTTGCAGCCGGGAGGTTTGGGATGAATCACATAAACATACACCATATTGCTTGAAACCTGTTAGCACTGAGGCACAGGGTCACCAGAACAATGTTTCAGAAGGAGCCACTGAAAAGAGTTGTGTAATCCAGAGTGAAGGGCTGAGTGGATGGGTTTCCCAACTGGTCAAGTACTGCAGACAACAGGAGACCATCTAACATGAGCACTACTCCAGCCCTTCAAGGACAAACCCTCACTCTCTTTTTCTCGCTCTCTGTGTGTGTGTGTGTGTGTGTGTGTGTGTGTGTGTGTGTGTGTGTGTGTGTTTGTCTACAGGATCAGCTATAAGACGGCGTACAGGAGGGGTGTGAGGACGATGTACCGGCGACGCTCACAGTGTTGCCCAGGCTTCTACGAAAGTGGAGATTTGTGTGTTCGTAAGTTGTGTTGATTCTTTGGGTTACTGTTATTCTCAGTACCACAGCAGATACTACTGCTACTATTACTACTACTATAATAATAATAATAATAATAATAATAATAAGTAATAATATCATCCACTGAAAACATATATGACTTCCTGGTGGCTCGCTCTACTACTGAGAATGTGAAAAAAATCTTATATTTTTGTTGCAATCAGTTGATGAACAATTAATAGATATTATTATAGAAATTATGCTAAGGTTTTGCAGGGGACTCAGGTGCAGAGACACAACAGGCAGAGGCATATAGACAGTTCAACAGAAAGTTTATTAAAGTAATAAAAAACGTGGTTGAAGTTGAGGGAATCAGGCAGGTTGGCAACAGCGGAAGGCTGGTGTGGTAGGTTGAACGGAGGACGGAGCCAGGCGGAGAGTCGAGGCAGAGGGCTGGTGAGTCCGAGGCGGCAGGGGAGTAGCTGTAGAGCAGGTCAGGCAGGACGGAGGAATGAGGCAGGCGGTGGAAGTCAGGCCGAGGATCTGAGGCAAAAGTGAAAGCAATTCAGCAACAAGTCAAAAAGCAGACGGGACTGCAAACAGGCAGGAGTTGGCTGGAGAGTGACTAACAGGTAAACTGACGTTACAATCTGGCAGCGTAGTGGAGTCAGAGCTGGGTCTTTATGGCAGGTGGTTGATAGCTGATTGCAGGCAGCTGGTGAATTGGCTCCTGACTTCCACACGCCTGACCTCCTACCTGCAGAGACAAACACACCCACTCCCATACACACACACTAGGAAGCAGCAGGTATGACAAATTATAGATATAGAAATAATTTCAGCAGCACTAACCAATCAGAGGCACTTTCTGAGATTTCTGAGAATTTTGAAACACATATTGATATATAAGATAAGATAAGATAAGATGAGATAAGATAAGATGAGATAAGATAAGACAGCACTTTATTAATCCCCTTGGGGAAATTCAGGTGCCACAGCAGCAACAGTACCAAGGAAAAGTATAGGAAGATAATAAAAAAGAAGAGGTAATAAGATAAAATAAAGGTAATGTACATAATGTAAAACTATAATAATAATAATAATGCAAATTAATGCTAATAATAATAATAAATGCACATGCATAGCCTATATACTCTATACTGTACATATACACATAATCAATGGACAAGGCGATACAATTATGTTGGCCCGATTTTAGATCTAGACATCTGTCTAGAGGAGGTAATTAGCGAAATAAAAAGCCAGCAATAACAAATTTATAATATTGTAGTCTTGTTAATTGCTTGATTCTCAATTTCTGGAGGGTGTAAAGCTTTTCTCTGAATAGCTGGACACCTCCAGCAATGATTTGTTCATTCCACATCTGACACAACACTGGTGTACATAATAAATTAATGTTTCCAAAACACAACTCAACTCCAAATTTCACTTTGTTCTTTTAATTAACATTCACTGGCCCCTTCGTATATGTGTGAAATATGGCTGTTCTTATTATATTGCAAACGCCCTTCAGCTGTGATCAAACAGCAAAATACAACATGCTGTTAGTCATCAGACGGCTGTGGATATGGAAAATTCACACCAGGGCGGAGCGGGAGCTTCGCATTACATCTGTACATCAAGCAAAATAATTTCCCTGTAATTTATTTTCTTATTTTCAAACTTATTCCACTTTATACACGAGAAATAGCTATAGGCCTATTACAATTGCAGTGTATCTCCGGGGGCAGCGATCTTGTAGTGGTCATTATCTTTTCACTTGTGTCGGGCAGCGGGCAGCTATCTGTATCTGCTGTTAGAGCTGTCAAAGTTAGATCAATCCAGCTCTCTTACAAAGGCAGTCCACTTCTTTTAAATTTTGATCACGGAGAGCTTTGAAATCAACATAAACAGAAGCAAAGCGAAGGCCACATGAGAGAGCAGACGAAGATGAAGCAACACTTGAGATGGGAAACAACCTCAAACACGCAGCGAGCACAGAAATCTGCTAATATGGAGCGACATTGTCAGATATGTTTTTAACTTAGAAATCTAAGATATTTATTATTATGATATGTTGTTTGAACGATAGCATCTTGTTTGGGTATTGAGGATTTCATAGGGCAAAGAGGCCTATGGCTTTGTCCTTCCCAGTTGTGATATATGTTAACATTGGCAAATTTGTAACTTATATTAAGCTTACCATACCTACAGTATAGTTGAGGTCCTGCTGTGTGAGCTGGATATATTGCATTTTTTCCAAAAAGTTTGTTAGACAGATAAAACACCCACATTTCTCGATATGGATACAAAGTGTTTTGGAATGAAGTCTTACATCAAACAGATAGTCAGACGATCAAACTGAGCGGACCAGACCAGAAAGACGCTCACTCCCAACAGATTTAACACTTACACTTCTTTCTTTCTTTATCTAATTTTAAACTCACCCTTCAGCTCCTCTGTTCCCCAACAGACAAACTGTTTTCTCTTCTTTTACTAAGCCTCTCTCCATAGGCGGAGTTTGAGTTGTATTCTGGGGGGGGGGGCGCCCAGAAG
>OMOV01098654.1:0-18907 GCA_900312565.1 Beryx splendens | reverse complement strand
CATTATCCCTGTCATTTGGCTATCAATCAACATGTCCTTAAGAGGATACATATGCATAATGTCCATGTCCTGTCCGTGACCTGTGGATGATTTCTGCAGGCGGTGTGCATTGAGAATTCTTGCATGATAAGGGGCAGTAAAGAAGGAAGCAACGGAGCCCTCCATCTCATGAGGATGCTGCTGAAACCAGCAGAGAAAAGCATGTTCGAGATCCTGACAGAAAATGGAGGCTTCAAGTAAGTGCGGCGAGATGTTGATGAAAGTGGACTGGAGATTTAAAATGTAGTAGAACGCTCTAACCACATATTTCTGTATCTTTCCGTTAAATCAACACGGCACATACAGTATGGGAATGAGAAACTGCTGGCCTTGCATTATGTCAGCCCTCAGTGGTTTCCGTAACAGCCAAGTAACCGTTTTCTTCTCTTGTGCTGCAGGATCTTTTTGTCCCTGGTAGAATCTGCTGGCTTGACTGACCTGCTGAAACAAGAAGGAGATTTCACTCTGTTTGCTCCCAGCGATAAAGCTTTCGCCAGTGTGAGCGACAGGGATTTGGCCTTGTTGAAGGGTAAGTGTCCCACACTCCCTCCATCTTTTAACGGGCTTACAATAATCAACGCTTTTTACGGAAGAGGAATAGGACCAGAGTGAGTTCTGACATTAAAGAGAATAAAGTCAGAGTGCTGAGATTCTGACTTTTATCCAGCACTTGATTTGTAAATGATGAGGTCCCGGAACACCAAGTTGTCGGTGTTCCCGCGAGCCGGTGTGGAGGGAAACAGTTCCGCGACATATCAAGACAACAAGCGCATTGGAAGCACAGTGGTGCTCAGTGCAGCCATATAACTTACTGTAGACCAACAGCCTAAACATTACTAAATGACCTTATACTATATGACCTTAGAGCTCCAACTACTGGGGACCTATAACAATATTTGATTATTGCATAGGCTACATAATGCTGATTTATACAAACCTGCCCTTCAAGATATAACTGCACTGCACAACATAAAAATGCCCACATAGGCTACTGTGAGACATCCTAATCATACATTAAGAAACTGCAATGGCTTCAACCATTTACCAGAGAAATTCTGGTTCGAATAGTTACGCATCAATATTCAATACAAATGCTTTCATAGGATATCGATTTTGAATGTAGGAAACAATGTCAGCAAATAATGCAATAAAACGTGTTGTGGTGCAGCTAGAAGTCGGCCTAAGTGCAACACTCAGCTGTACCGCGCTGGTTTTGAAATGCCCACAGTGATGTGGCTCACAGCCCTTCACTCAAACAATTCTCATGTTATTACCAATTATTTCTGCAAACTCAACATAACGATGCCTGCATATATAACTGTGGGACTTACAGGTCCGCACTCCAAAAAAATTCTGTTTCGCAGTCATCTGTGCAAATATGAATGTCAATTACGGATTACAGAATATGCTAACACATTTACAAACTAAACAAATCAAGCTTACCTTGTCTAATTTTCCAAAAGAATCCACACAGCGGACATATGGACAGCAAATTCAACTTTTAGCCGTGTCGCTGCCTGAAGCTTACCATAACACACTCTGCAGAGCAGCTCACTCATGTGTGACAGGATTACTTTGTGCTTGTTGTTACTTTCTAATAGGGTAATCACCTGTCTTCAAATGAGACAGGTTTTTGGAAGGGAGGGAAAGGAAAGAAGAGTCAACTATTGGGAGTATTACATGGCAGACAAAAAAAAAACCCAAAAAACTTTCATGCTACCAGGTGTCGGGTCTACGCAAATAGGTACCGGAATGCAGGTAGTCCAAAACCGCGAGGCACTGCTTTTATCTCAAAATTCTGACTTTAAACTCAGAACTCAAATAACATTTCCACATGTGGCCCTAATCCTCTTCCACAGCGCTTATGTTGCAATGTGAAAAACAAAATCACACACGATAAATGAATAAGTTTACTGTAATGTATTTTGTGTTTGCCATCCTGTGTTTCAGGTGACATAAATGCCCTTAGAACCATCCTTCTGTATCACTTCAATAATGGCGTCTTCCTCGGTGGCGGTTTGGAGACCGGCGTGACAAACCTCCTCAAGTCTCTCCAGGGCAGCAACCTCAGAGTGTTGTTTGTAAGTACTTACTGTAGAAATACTGATTCTTCTTTTAATCTTAAATCAACACACTGTACAATTGGGGGGGGAAAACCTATCTTAGCCTTTTGTAATGTTCAAGTAGTAAGGTGTAAAAAAAAAAAACATTATCAAGTGTATTAAGTGGCCAAGTTGTTTTCACTGCATTCTCAGTAACCCAGAGTCGAATCCATCCTCTATGATAATATTAAAATCTGACGGATATCAGCAAATACCATTACGTTGTTTTTGCCAGCAGTATTTAAGTTTACTATTATTATCTAATTATATGAAGTCTTGATTTTGAAACTTGATGTCCTCAGCCATAATGTTATTCACTGACACTAGTACTTGCTAACCATTATGTTACTGTAGAACAGTGTGCACGCCTCATATTTTCAGATGCAGGCTCGATCAAGTAGTTCGTCACGCGGTGTTCTTGTCTGTAATGGTTTTAACGATCCCCCCTCAGGCGAACAACACCGTGCAAGTGAATTCTGTCCAAGTCCCTGAGTCTGATATCATGGCCACGAACGGAGTCGTTCACTTCATCGACAGCCTCTTGTATCCCGGAGGTATGATTTCGCTCTGTAAACTTTGGCCATGTTCCATCCCTTTTGTATAACTGTCATGAGATGCACTCTGGGTGTTGGTTTTTATTGCCATAGCCGGTGTAAAAGGCCTGGTGTGGTTAACGCCCTGTGCTTTGATCTAGATATCCCCGTTGGAAGCCAGGATCTCCTTGGGCTGTTGAGGAGGCTCATCACTTACATCCAGATCAAGGTGTTGTATTAACAAAACTGGCTTCTTATTATTGAAGCGCTGCAAGGTTGATTAAGGACAGGGTTTGGCGTTGAGTGGTACGGGTGCTTTTTTCAGTATTCTTAATTATTCTTCTTTATTCTTCACATAAAGTATCGGACAAGATCACACTCGAATAAGATAAAAGATCACCTTTGCGGGGCCTTAAGCTAGTGGTTTTGTGTGTGATAACACATTGGTTTGCCTGAGTGAATGGGCTGTTTGCTTGGCTTATAATCATGAATGTTCTCCGCAGATTCATTTAGTATGGGCCTTGTCCTGCAGCATTTATATGTAAAAGTCTTCTACCCAGGCATATGATCATGCAAGATGTTATGTGTGTACCATGTGTACCATATGATCTCTAAAGAATTCTGCTATAACGGATCCTTACCTTTTTATTTACAGTACATTTCAGGATTCAGATATCAGGAAATTCCCCTTACATTTATGAGTAAGTCACAATATTATAATACTTTTTTATTTCTTTGCAATACAGCATCTTCATCTCCTATTAGGCATTCTCTACGGTCATTAACTGCTTTATATCTCCTGTTGTTATTAGAGAGGATCATCACTCGCGTCGTCGAGGAAGGTACAGTAAATGATGATTACTGAGTATCATCATCATGTGATTCCTAATCAAAATAGTTTGACAGTGTATCAAGTTAATAAGAGTTTGGCAAGCATAAAATAGGGAACATACTGGCTGTTGAGTTGAAACAGGTACTGATTACTGACGCCTTTTTTGCTAATTCAGATAATTACACACACATGCAAGCACATGCACACACAAACAAACACTGGTAGGACACGTCATAACAGACAGCTGAAGCACCAGAGAAGAATACTGCACGGGCTCATTCCTGCACATATCACAACTGAACTGGAAAAAACCTGCAGTGCACTATAATAATACTTATAATAAATATAAAACCAATTGTCATTTTGAGAGACATGTGACCCTAACCCTGAAGTATATACTTTGACAATCCCAAAAGGTACGGATGATGATTAGTGAAAATTGAATTCTGAAAAGTCAGAATTGTGAGTGATTGTGAATTCTGACTTTATTCTTAGAATTTTGACTTTAATCTCAGAATTATTGTGGCCCTAATCCTCAAAAACAAAAACAAAGAAATCCTGAAAAAGTGTAGGCAGAATTACTTTGATTACGAATCACATTCTTGCCATATAAATCCTTTCAGATCAGGTGGAAGGTCATGTTAGGTGCATGCAGATGACAAGCTCTCTGTACCAAGGGGCAAAGGTGTGCTGGTTGATGGCATTTCCTGTCATTCCAAGGAATCACTTTGATAAATGTTTTGCAGTTTCATGTAGTGAAAGCTGCCTTCTTTATTTTTCAGTACCTGAGGTGACCAAAGTGACTAGGGTTATCCAAGCGGAACCCACTATCACCAAGGTGACCAGGGTCATCGAGGGTGACCCCACCATCACCAAGGTGACCAGGGTCATCGAGGGTGAACCCTCCATCACCAAGGTGACCAGGGTCATCGAGGGTGAGCCCACCATCACCAAAGTCACCAGGGTAATCTCAGGTAAATCCTTTTTTACTTCAATCCATACGACACTATACAGTTTACACCACTTGGCTTCACGACTTGTGACTGCTGTCGTCTGCAGGCCCTCAGTACTCAGTCAGCAGTGGCACCACCAACATAGAGCTGGAAGGTCAGTAAAAAAAAATTGGACACAATTCAAGGACATTTCCGGTTATTTTCAACCCAGGCCAACTTTTCCTAGCATTTGCCATCATGATGATCGATTGTGTTCAAAATTTATTAAAGGGGGGGTATGCTAGGATCTGGCAATTCCTAGTATTTATGGTGATTTTGGTACTTGGAGGTGTGAAGTAACCACAGTAAAAAAAAAAAAAATCTGATTCTGCTCCAGTTTCTATGTAGATGCTGGACTATCTGAAATCAACCAATCAGCGCTAAGAGGAGGGTGGGCCTTCCAGAATGGTCAGCCAATCAGAGCAGTGGCTCATTAGCATAAGAAGCTGCTTATGAAAAACGACCTATTTTCTTAGGTGGGAAACATACACCGGGAAGTAAATAGCTAAAGTTATAACTAAACAATTTTTATTGAAAAAAACGTAACAGATGTGTTTTATAGACACCAGGTAATTATATAAAATTGCTGAAAAAGCAAATGATACCCCTCCTTTAATTTAATTCACTCTGGAGCTTTATGTAATTCTAGTTTTCAGGGGAGCGCTGCTCTCCAATACACACCCAGAGGGCCAGAGCAAGCTCCAACAGTTGCACCTAAAGTGAACAGTTCCTTTCAACACAATAACACTCACACTGCGATGGGACCGGCCTACGTCCAATTTTCAGATTATCCATGCCCTATCCATACCCTAGATATGTTATTTTCACTAGAATGAGCTAGTTGGCAAGTAGAGTAGTCACTTGCTTTCTAGACTCTTAGTCTTGTTAATTTGGGGATTGCATTGGCCCACTGCGTGTGTATTGGAGAGTAGTGCTCCCTTCAAACTTGAGGTGGGTAAAGCTATACAGTGAAGTAAGTAATACGATTTTTAACACAATCAAACACCAGGATAGCAAAAACTAGGAGAATAAGTCCCAGGTTATCCTGTAAGGCATACTTGCTTGTAAAGTGCAGCTATGAAAATGTTTGTTTTCCTCCCTCCTCAGCAGCTGACCTTTCCCAAATTGCTACCATTGAAGGGAACCCACAGCCGCTTCACCTTGACTCTGAAAGAATTACCAAGTTCATTCAGGGTGAGAGTGTTGTCTAATGCAGTATGCACATCTCACTGACTGGGCAAGAACGACTTATGAATATGACTTATATGTTTGCCTCCGCAGAGGGAAATCCAAGCAAAGCCATTAGCCGAAGAGTTGTCGGTAAAGAATAATTCTCTCAGTATCACAAGATTGCTGTGATTGGAAATGACATTTGTTTACCCTTCTATCTTTTATCTGCTTCCTTTATTACCAGCTCCAAGGAGGAGGATAAGACCTGCTCATGACTAGAAAGTGGAGTAAGCACGGATAGATCAGAACGCCGAAGTTGTGAAGACAAACAGGGAGAAGCAACCCAGGGGATGCCAGTGGTCATTCATACTGGGCCTACACTCAGAATGTCAGTGTTTTTAAATATACTGTAAGTGGTATAACTGACAGAAATAAAATCATTTTCATAAACAATTCAATGGTGCTTCCAATGTATACCTAATGCGAGGGTGCAATGTCTGAGAAGAGTTTTATAAACTATTGGTTCAGTGTATGTAAATAGTGTTTAAATGAGGATTTTGGCATGACTTTAAAGACATGGAGCAAGTCAGGGTAGCAATAAAATCTTTCAAATCCAAACTATTAGGGTAGCAATAAAAGCATTTAAATCAACTATGCTATGCCTTTGCTAGAGGTGAAGGTTGACGCAAGGAGATTTTTACTAGATGTTTGGAAAGCTTTTATAATTTATCTCAGCATGATAAAGATTTTGCGGTGCACACATTGGGGGGGAAACCTTTTATTAGGATGTTGTTTTCAGACTGTAACATTCTTTTAATTTCTCTGACTGTATGTTGTTTAAACTTTAATGTTAATCTTGTCTCTGCTTGTAACATTTGGAACAATTTATCCAAATGGAGATCTTCCTCTTTGTATTTTCTAAACATTTTCCAATAAAGTGTATTCTTTGATATGAATATGTCAATTTCAAGAGGACCCCTTAAGGGATGGAGTCATTTCTAATGTCATTGTAAGGCTCTTAACTAGTCAACACTGGTTCAGTAAACAGAGTCTAAAAGATAAGGAGTCTGTGTCTTGTATTTCTGAGTAACAGGGCTATAAAATGGCATAGAACAGCTTTTGGAAGTTATGCAAAATCTAAAACAAATGTATTCATTTGGCTTAATACTCATAAATAACTCTCTCTTCCATTTTGGGTGCAAAGTGTCTCCATATGGTGGCATATGAAATGTAAGAAACTTTTTTCAGATTTTCAGAGAGAATATTCAGTGATGCTGGAGAATGAGATCATAGAAAAGAAACCAACACTTTCATATTAATGTGGATCAGTGAAGGTAATTGTAGTTACAGTGAATATCGTGACATGAACAGCAGTTCCATTTTCTCTCATATTGTATATTGTGGTGAAGGAAGAGCAGCATATGTAAATGGTTTTAGCAGGAGTTTTTTTTTTCTTTTTTTTCCAGAGGTTCCAGCAAGAGTTCTTAGTTTCAGTTTGTAAGAATTCATCCAGTCAAAAAGTTTGTCCAGAGGTTGCAGGGAAATGTACTGAACTGTGTGTGCAGACACTGGGAGGGACTTACTGGAGCCGGGCCCCAGCTCTTCAGTTATTTGGCCCATGTGCAGAACTCTGCATTGCTGAGTTTATGGCTTCTTGGTGGAGATAAAAGGGGGTAAAATCAGACTGCCAAGCCAAGATATAAACAAAGTCTTGCAACATAAGTAAACAACAGTAGCAAAATATAATCGCCTATTTTCTGTTCTTCTGTTATTTTATAGTAAAAAAAAAAGAAGATAAAAACCCTTCACAGTATTCAGTGGGGTTTACATACTGAGTCAGGCAGAAAATTCACCACTCTAAACTGAAGCCATCATTACTCGGTTATTATCAAAGCGTCGCTGTCTTCGCTCTGCTGATGCTGTGCTGCAGCATTGTGGCAGATTGCAGCTTTCCATATGTGAAGTGATCTGTCTGCTCACTCAATCAGCGGCCTGCGGAAAATCAAGGGACGAGAGGCGGTGAGGCAGAAGCATCCTGCCTGCCAGTCAAACAAGAAGCACACAAATACCTCACTTCAGTACTTCCTATAGATAGATTTTAACATATCAATACATGACTCAGTAATATGAATAAGTACTGTGCCCTCTCCCACCCCCCAATACAAATCAACATTCGACACAGTAAGCAGTAACACTAAACAATAGAAATGCTACTAATACTAACGCTACCAAAATCTAATAATCAATTCTACTAAATTACACTAAACAAAAAAGTCATAAATTCTGATAAACAATAAAAAAGAATATGTAACATGAAATACAGTTTCTGCACAAATCCATATCCACGTATCCTGATACCCACTGAACCACAATTGTTTTTTGTACTGTACCTTATTGCGTAAGTGCACATATTCACATCATCAACACTGCAAGTTTGTTGTTGCAGCAGATAGTGTTTGGGATACTTTCAATTGACGCCAGTTAAACCGCCGCAGGCTTGCAGAGTACAAGTGGGTTCACTGTATGCAAGTCTGGCCAAAGCGTGTGAAGGCATCACAAGCTGGCAGCCTTCATTATTGTCTTTCTGCATGTCATGGCAAAAATATCAGCTACTCAATTTGGTATCCTGTCAGTTAAAACAAAACTGTGTGCCATAATTTTCTTCAAGCATCCACATCATGCAAAAAATAAATTAAATATTGACATTGTGTAGCCAATTTTAGCTTTTTTACGAGGAGAGAGGCAGACAGATGGGCAGAGAGAGAGGGTGAGAGAGTTTAGATGTGACTTCACTGTATGAAGTGGCAAAATGCCGAGGTGCCAATAAGCTGGTCAATTTAAAGGTTTTATTTAAGTCAACTCAGATGTGAATGTTGACTGTAAATGGTTCACTTGAAAAGATTGTCATCATGTTTTTAATTTGTTGTCTTCGTGTTGGAGAACTGTTCAGTTTTTTTCGTTCTTCCAACATCTGCAGTACAGGTTAGACGATTTAGTGTCCTGTCCTGTGCAATTTAATGTTTTGTATATGATTGTCTTGTCATGCCACATTGTATGCATTTAGCCAGTGACTTTTGTTAGATTGGCATCATTATGGAGCCCATCTATACTCATCATGCAGTCTTTTCTGTCTGTTTTTTTCACTCTCCTCTCTCCCATTTGTTGTCAATGCAGCGGCCTCAACTGCATACTGTAGATACAGCATGATTATGACAGCTTGTTCTGGTTTGTATCTTTATGGGAAGGCTTTTCATGTTATTAACCAAAACAGGTTGGGATTTCACTACCCAAAACCATAAGAATAATGTTATTTGAACTCCTAAATTTTGTGATCCCCTTCAAGGAAAACCCTCAGTCACTGTTTTTACTCATCCATTCAAGACACTGACACGGTCCCGTTTAAAGTTATATTGTGTTTACCGGCAGAGTTTATTTAAATAAACGCCTAAAATAACATGGAAATCCTGCCACAAAGAGAGTGAATGCCGTTTCCACCCAGAAGTACAGCAGGCAATATTTTACACATTTACAACATTCTCAGAGAATTGAGAAAACATCTGCTGGAGGATCCTATTGCTTTTCCATTCGGTTTTGGATTTTCCAAACTGTACTCAGCAGTGATCTCCCAATCACTCATTAAGTCATTTATGAGACTGCTGATATCACCAACATCGGATTCAAATTTCATCTTGAGCATATGACTTGGCATGACCCTTTCCATTGCTCATCCCCACACCAACAGGCCGCTGTCTGCTCATCCTTAAGTGAAACCACGCTACAGGCTAAATTCACATATCTTTAAATCTTTTAGCCATATAAACTTTCAGGCTTGCATTCTCCAATTCGCCCACACAAAAACCTATAATGCCTTAAAGATACTGGACTTTAATTTTCAAGGCTTGTAATAAATCAGCAATCAGAAATTGCAGCAGACTGTGGCTCACAAATATCAATTCTACAAAACACAGACTATTATAAAAAAAAAATTTAAATTAGCATCTGAAATTCTAAATAAAATTGTGTCTCTTGTGGCTTTGGCCAGTTCATTTTGACTACATTTTAATGTCAGACTTTAACAGATTATCCCCTTATCCACTTAACGACTGTAGCCCAAGTGCTCCAGTAGAATAAACATAAATTCCTGTATCACAAAGCAGACAGCAGCAGATATATGAGGAGAACAAAGGCCAAAGCAACAACAGAATAGGACTTGATAAGACAATGATTTCCATATTAGGGAAATATCTTTAGAAAAAGATAGGAATAAGGATCAGGGCTAACTGCACCTCTTATTTCCGTGCCAGATCCCAAAAGGTTTTTGAATGCATCTGGTTTCCACTGCTTCCCCTCTCACATAAATAATAAGCACATAAATTCAAGTGCTGTTAAAACTTGAAAAAACGGGCACTTGAAAAAAGGAAGCCAACGGGAAAAAAAGTCTTTGTGTTTCTATGGCTACCCTGTTGATTTCACTGAATACTTCAGGTGTCACTGATGCAAATGATTAATTTTAACTATCAAACTCAAAATACAGGCAAAATTACATAAGCATTTAGGATAACATGGTGGTGCTCCTGATGTGTTAACTGTGTTCCCTGCTGTTTACAAGTATACCCTCCTCTGACCTACAAATACAGGGTCTCTGGGAGGGCCTCGGTCTGTTTCTAATTGGTCCCACATCCACCATGTCAGCATACCAGAAGGACTGTCTGGCTCAAGAAATGGAGGTGCCTCTCCGAATACCTTGGAAGCAGCTGTGTGAATGTGACTCGGCATCTGGCTGCAGCGCTGGCTCTCACAGTTGTTGGTACACCGGCTGTGCTCTCAGTCTTAGAGGAGTTTCTGTAAAACTTTATTTGTATAGCGAAATGTTGACGCTCAACTAACTGTCAGGTGATGAAATGTAGATGTTCAACAAATTTCACTTGCTTATTTGGTGCATCTATACAGATTATGTAACCCTAACCCCAACCCTGACACTATTTTTTAAACCTAAACCCAACCCTAACAAGTTAAAGTTCCAGTTTTATTTATACAGCCCTTTATCACAAGCATGTCTCAAAGGATTTTAAAAAGAATGAGCTTAACAGATGTAATTGATCAACAAGCAACCACAGACCAGAATAATATAGGATAAATATAAGGAAAAGCTATTTCTACCATTAATCCCAACCCTAAGATGAACCCTAACCCAGACACTGAATATCTATAGAAGCTGACTTCAACATTGGGCTATCCAAAGAAAGTGTGGCCTGAGTTTCTATTGCGATACCATCATGTATAAGCTCAGTTACACTCAAATAAAATCCATCCATATGCATGGAGTAGCACTGAGATGAGGAGTAGCCGTTAGGATGTTATGTACGCGAGCACTGGAGCGAATTGCAGTGAATAATGAGAGTACCACTCCTGCTGGAGGCGAACATGAGTGAATACACTCCCACTGGGTACAGACACACTGCTAAGTCTGACCTGTGATGTCGTCAGGCAGATGGGGGCGGACACAGATCCACAGACAAGAGTGTTCATTTACTTTATCACTGCAAAAACATCACAAGTCACCGACGCTGTGTGGGTTACTTTCAAAAGGTAGTTTAGTACAGATTACGATTACTTGCTTAAAGTGGATTAAGTAAGATTTACTGCACAAAATGGCCATAATGCTGTATATCTATCTGCAGGGGTTTGATAGGCTTGTTGATCAACACCAGTGACTCAGTGATTGCTTCACCAGGCACTTGGATTTCTGGCATTCAAAAACTCAAAAACACAGAAACTTTCTGGTCTGTACTCTCTGTTTTCGAAATAACCCTCCTCGTGATGTTTCTGTTGGATCTCTGCTCTAAGTAGCAAGCTTATTTGTTCTATTATGAAAATGTGACTGTTATTTTTCTGACCATTACTGGCTACTGTAAGCTGTTCCAGAAAACTGTCAATGTTGCTGCAATTCCTTGGTCACTGATAGAGGTCAATAAAAGTCAGAAATGACTTAATGTCTCTTAAAAATTTGGATCAGCCACACAAACACATTCAGTTATAATGCTGAAATTTGTGGAATCAAATCAATTGAGTTGCACACAAGCTGTAATTAGATTATCTTTATTGTCACCATATGATACCGACGGTTAATAATTATTTCCAGGTGTGTAAAATCAGCTATATTTCAAAATAAAGTAAGCTGATTACTGATTATTTTCAGTTGCTGTAGCAGAACAGTTGCCTTTTTCTTATAATCAGATTGCAGTAATCCCATTACTTGTAATCAGTTACATCCCAACCTTAGAAAAACATTCATAGGACGGCATCATTCCTACTGTGGTCACAGGTCAAGTCATTTTTCACTGCAGTTACAAACCAGAGTTGAAGAGTGAGCGGCAAACTCTTAGATGATTCTAAGTCTCTGGTCAGTTTTGGTATCATATGACTGCTGAAGCCATCCTAATCAAAATTTAAGACTACTGAATAAGGTATTTTCACTTTTTTTCCCCCATTTGATAAGGATTTATAGAGTATAGCAACTTTAGTTTCCCATCTCTGTGGTATGTGTCGCACAGAGAAGCAGTTGCACAATCTATCACGCTCTCAGACTGCCAGGAATAATTGCCAGACCGATATAAATGGAACCCAATAAATAATCCTCTCTAAGCTCAAGTCAGGCAATTTATTGTGTGTCCTCTGCCAAGAGGTTGATTTACTTCTGACACTACGCTTAAACTGTGTCCATCGTTCTTAATTCATTTTCTAAATGTGTATGTTTCCAGACTGTGCCTATATGTTTTTCTTCATCAAAATGACTTCAGTTACCACTTTATTTCAATGCTAATTCAAAACTCCTGCCATAATTACAAGTGACATCAAAATAATCAATCATAACGGCGATTAAAGCCCATTATATCCCAGACAACTCACTTTAGGATTGTGTCCAAAAGATGCAGATATCTTTAATTACCTTTGACAGTTCCCACTGATGAATCCCAAGATGTTACGTAATATCTGGTCTGCTTAAAGGACACATGAGAAAAAGATGACGTTTTTGTCCCTTTGATGAATATATCATGAAAGAGGAATAGATCTCATTTTGATGTTTTAATAAGCAGCTGTCAGCCTTGTCGCTGTTGACAATTGTCAATAAAGTTTAGAGGACATTGTAAACTTTTAAAGAAAAGCTTCCAAGAGCAAAAAGTTCTAAATGTTTGCAGGAAGTTAGAATAACTGTTTCTCTACTACACACTGTTAATTAAAGCTTTGCAAAGAAACTGAAAATACTTTGATGTAAAATTTATTAGCTGCATTTTTATAACACAAAACTCAAGTGTCTCAGTGATAGAAGATGTCGTGCCTATACTCAATAGATTGGTATTGAGAAGTTCTCTTTGATTTAAACATTTGTTCAGTCTTCAGATGGATTCAACAGACAATCATTATATTTGATCACTATATAATTTTATTTATCACATACAGATCATTTGGTTCTAATGCAGATGACTGCGTAAAAGGCACTAAAATAAGCACATGTGGATGATATAATATCTTGAGTACAATGAATAAACAACATTATGAGACCTTAATTTACCAAGAAATCTCTGCGTTCTCTTTTTTGTAGGGAGTCCACCTGGCAAAATTGAATTTAAGGAACACAATACCTCCATTATTGCTTAACTCACTAATCCTTAAACGTTCAGTGGGGATCAGCTGGCAAATAATATCAAAATTTTCTGTGATACAGTACATGGGGAATTTAGTGGACTATTGCAACATAGATACTCTGACTGAATGGGCAGTATTTCAAGAACTAGTCCTTCCTATTCTTCTAGTGAATAACAGGAGGTGTTTGAATCACAGTGGAGGGTCTGGAAATTGTGTCGGAAAGCTTGCATCTGCTAGTTTGCCTTTTTTTTTTTTTGTTACTGTAATGATAGCTCTCTCACGCTCACCCTAGGAGATGCAGGTCTCTGCAGGACACCAATAAAAACTGACTTCACTGCTTCTGCATGGTCACACATGCTGATATATACAGTATGTTCTTGATTGCTCAATCACCACTAATTAGTCCTGATATTTGTGATATTCATGTTATTTTATGCACATAATTATGTTGTTTTTCACTCTGTTATCAAAAATTGCAAAAACTTCTTCATATGTCAATGATTTGTACAGTATGTTACGTCATATCATAAATTCAGACATGGAGGTACTTCATGACATTTTAATGTGTTTCCAGTGCAGTAACCGTGATGAGTGCTTTCTGACTGCAACTTTAAGGGGAAACTGTGGCAGAGATATGTTATTCCAGAACTGGATCCATTCATCATAAATCATAACTCATACTTTCCCCCATCGTTTTCCTCAAACCATGCTTCCCCGACTCAGATCGTCCCTGTCTTAAATTTCTCTTGTGAATGTCACTATGAGATTTCCTGCTGTGTATTACTTTCTCACATACAGTAGGTGCATTCTCTTAGCATTTCTTAGCATAGAGACACGTTACAGACGGGTTGACCCCCGGCAGCTGCAGCTCCACATTTTTCCCAGATTCCATGGCAGACTTGACGCACAAGGGGATCAACAACATTCAGCAACATCCTGAACAGCTTATCTGTTAGAGGCAGGTGGATAGAAAACATTTGGTAATATATTAGATGTGGAAAATACATGCAATCTCTCAGATGGTAAGAATCTACGATCCAGCATTTGAATGACAAAATATGAGACTTGCAACACAAATGCAGTTAGTAATAGAAGGTCAATATATTTTTATACAGTATTTGTACTGAACATACACTGTGCAGTTGTACAGTTGACATAGTGACTGATTTTGAATTACTGCCCGACAGGAGACAGCACCTGCGTGGTGATGAAAAGACGTCAAAGGTTCAAATCTTCAGAGGTTCAAATTGTTCTTGTTCAGTGCAATTCATCAGCCTCAGGTTCAACTGCTTTCATTAACCTGGGCCAACCCAAATACTGGGAAACACATTACTTTTCACAAGCCCTGTCTTGGAGGGAAGTTTCCATGACGCTGCCAAAGAGGTTTTTAACTCCTGAAGACCTTTGCAACAATATGAAAGAGGTATTGGTGGGCCAAATTGGTCAGTTGCATGCCAGTTAGCGCTGTAATGAAGTGAAACAAAGTGTGGAGAGTGAGCAGTCTGGGTATGCAAGATTACAGGTACATGCCAAACTGTGGTATAACACTAACTGCCATTTGTACTGTTTCATTTGCTTGTTTCACTTAAAAAAAACACAAGTTCTAGTGCCCTGGCAATGTGTTTCAGTGTAACATTAGTGCTTCCCAGAGCAATTTGGTCACTTGTCTTTGCTTTGGGTTTACGAGAGTCTGGTGTGATGTTAAAGGGAACATTCAGCTTTCCTCCAGAGCATCACTGAACTCTTTTACAGCACACAGATATTGGACTATAGAGCCATGACACACTTTATTTTTACTGCGTATTTACTTGAGTGCTCTTGGCTAACATGACACTTGAGGCCATACTGTAATCTGGTATGATCAAGCAAGTGCAACACTATTTTTAACTAGACAGTACAATCAGTACACAGGTGTCACTGCTTTTTTCATATGCAGCCCTTGTGGGAAGCATCTAAGTGTTTTGTGCGTTCACAAACTGGCACTGCAAGTGATATTTTGGCACCAAACTGAAGTGTTGATAAGCTCTGTCTGAATTGCTGTTCACATATTCAGAGAATTACCTTTCCTGAGTTCTCGGGGCACACTTTACTGGCAAAGAAGGAGGTGCAGAATATTGATCAAATGTTTACAACGGTATCCAAATGGTATAAAGTTATCTGTCACACCACTCAATGACCGTAACGCTTTCTCAGACTTTCCATTTTCATAATAGCCGGTAGATTTATAAGAATTACGTTGCTACTGAAAATAACAACATAACTCCTTATGTTGCCTTTTACAGTACCTATCAAACTCACACTGGAAATGAATGAAAAAAGGGAGACGTATTTTGTAAGTGAAGAGGAGAATAAGAGAAGGGGAGAGTAGCAACACACTCATAGCTCTGATATAAAGATTATTTATTATGGTAGAGGTAGTCAGTCGAACCGTTGGTTGATTTACCTCTGCTATATTAAATAATCTTTGCATCAGAGCTATGAGTTACTCTCCTCTTGAGTCTTTTCTGCATTTTACATAACTACCAGTTCAAAAATACGTCTCCCAGTTTTTTCCACTCATTTTCAGTGGAACTCAAGTGTTCACTTTTTAATGGAGCATCAGAATGGATTTATGGACACTTTGGAGCCCGGGCAGTCTGAATAATGTTACCTAAGGGGACTGACATGCTTTATTGAAATGGATCCATTTTAAGTGACTTCATAATTACGGGATTCCATTGCATGCAGATTCAAAATGAAATCACTGCTTCATTATACTCTTCTGTTTGCGCAGCTCGTCGGAGGATTAGGAAGACAGTATTTCACAAACTCTTTTCCTTCATGAGCACCTCGCTGATGGCCAAGAACACTCCCCACCCGCTCTTCCAGAGGTTTGTCGGAGCCATGAGCCACGTAGATGGGATTCCCTGTGCTTTCATGGGCCAGTGTTCCACTCTGCCGCTTCCTCCCTGGCCAGCCGATGTAGTAGTGTAACGGTCCAAGGCTTGGCCCGATGTGTTTCCGTGTCAGCGCAGTTAGACTGGGCTCAGAACCACACACACCGCTCAGTCTGGCTCTAACATGCAAACGATGTAATGCTCCAGGGAGGCCAACTAATTGAATCATAACTTCTATAACACAAGATATTTCTGTACGATAAATTGCACTTACAGTAGGTTCACATTGACCTGGAAGAGAAACTACAATGGAAAGAGTAGATATGTTTGCCAAAAAGTTAATAAGGTGTCATCTGGGTGTTGTGTGCCTTAATCATATACTAGATCCCCTTGCATAATGATATAGTATGATAATGATAATAAAATGATAACAGTGTCATGTGAGTGTGACGTTGTTTTTAAGAATTTCATACACAGCTGGTATAGATAGATAGATAGCTAGACAGACAGACAGACAGACAGACAGACAGACAGACAGACAGACAGACATAGATAGATTTAGGATTGTTGTCAATTGTACCTGAA
The DNA here is from genome assembly GCA_900312565.1 of Beryx splendens. NCBI lineage: Eukaryota > Metazoa > Chordata > Actinopteri > Beryciformes > Berycidae > Beryx > Beryx splendens. The sequence continues at coordinate 2,131 of OMOV01098654.1, read as the reverse complement.
TTTGGTTGTAGTATGACTCAGTTGCCTGTCGCCTTCAATCCTTTCAGTCCTTTCAGTTCTTGATCTTTACCTTGATGTGGAGTTTGCATGTTCTAATAAAGATTACAGGACAGCATTCTTCATGTATATTTGTTTCCCACACGGACATTTTGGATCAGACGCCATTCTTCACCATGCAAAGTGACACTGATAAACTAACGTAGACTGACCTGTGTGTGCAATTAATACATTTTCCAGCTACTGATAACGCAACATCCCATGTAACCAGCAAGCTGTGTTTGTATGTGCCTTCCAGTGTTGGCGTGACTTTCCTCCCACATTCCAAGCACATACAGGTGGATTGAAGACTCTAAATTGCCCACAGGTATGAAAGTGAGTGTGACTGATTGTCTTTCTGTCTGTGTTCACCCTGTGATGGAATCTTTCTTCTGTTCAATGTATCATGGCTTAGGCTCCAGCTCCCTGTGGCCCTGAACAAGATTAAACAGCTTCAAAAAACTGAATGGTGCCTGATTTTTTTTTTTTTAAGTAAGTAAAACCTAAAACTGAAGTGAGAAACTGGAGACTAATGGTACTGTAGAGTACATTTTACAGTACTGTGACACCCGGTCATATCAGGTTACTCATACTACATCACCTCAGACATGTTACTGAATTTGTTAACCTCAAGTTTTCATGACCCTGCTATCAGATTTGAGTCTCAGTGTTGAGATGAGACAAACTAATTGAGCCGCACCTACAATATGCAATATGTGTGCTGTTGAGGCAAGTGATGACATTGTTACTGTACAGCAAGGCTTTCATTGGCCTCCTGCCTTCATTCTGAGCCAGTAAGTTCATTTGAGTTTAGCTATTTTGATATCCTTCCAGTGTCAATAATAGCCAGGATATGGTCAAAATAAGAAAACGCCAGCAGAAAGGTTTCCCGCGGTGATGGTTGGCTCTATAATGATATGAGATGTGTTTTTCTGGTGTGGTTTTGGTCCGCATATGGTAAATGTTACTGCTAATCACCACTGTAGTTAGTAGTTTTACATTCTGGACCCTATTGTTTATGAAGGTGGCATAAAATGGCATTTCTGATGTTATGCAAAGCATTATTATGCATTTCAAACCACTGGATCACTAATCCCGCTTTGGTGAAGACACTTTCCACCTTAAGAAAGAGATGTACCATGACTGTTGTCAGTAGTGGTTACAATTATCTTTGAGCTGTTAGGGATGTTTGCCTCTTATTGTTTGGACTGATTCCTGCAATTTCAAGGGTTTATTCCAGTACATGGTTCCATGTGTTTTCCATATTTTATTCAGGGAGTAGAGGTGCTAAGTGTAACCCAGGTCTGGAATCAGAGTGTATGTGCCTTTGAACTGTTAGTATGAAAAAATTGTGTGATTAATAGGGAAGCTCCATAATTGCTTTCATCCAATCACTTTCAGTAACAGTGTGATTGACAGCCAGTTAGGAACCAGTCAGGTGAGGGACCCCGCCCCTCACGGCCCGCCGGGAGAAGCCGCTGGGTTCTTGTATTCATTTTCGGACTGGTTTGCGCAGAGAAAGAGAGAGACGAGAGAGAGAGGAAAAAAACAGACGAAACGGAGAAAACAGAAAAATAAAAACCGCTCCTAAAAAGTTGCCAGGAGGATAGAGTTGGCATCTAACTAGTGGCTGTGTTACTGACGCTAGAAACCCACCGTAAACTCGGTAAGCTGTAACGTTTTGACGCTAGCGATAGCAATGCATTAGCGGCGAAGTGGCTAACATTCAATTGATAGTGCATGATGCCGCAACGCGGTCGTTAGCTTAAACTGTATGTCTGGACGGAGTCAAACTGTTCTAAAACAATAGAAGTGTTAGTGTATTGATAGCTTTATTTGTGTTTACTTCAAAACTGTTAATTTTGCGCTTAATGAGCTAAGTTTGTATTGGTCAAAAAGATAGCCTTTTCATCAGTTGTACACCATGCTCTGATTTTAGTGGCGCATGCTTCGTGCCGGGCGCCGCCATTACAGAACACCACATGGTTCAATGTCGCGCTGCGCGCCGCCATTACGGACGATATTTCCAGGTATTCCCGTCGCCTCATCACCATCGGTGAGAATAGAGAATTATTATTTTTGGGTTTTTTTTTAA
>OMOV01098648.1:4608-14912 GCA_900312565.1 Beryx splendens | reverse complement strand
GTGGGGGTTGGAGCTCCAGGCCAGCGAGATGCGCTCGAACACGGTGAAGTCGGTCATGACGCGGTTGGCGGCGGATACGGCCATGAGTAGGGGCTGGGAGGACGGGTGCCAGGCGAAGCTGCCGATCTGGCTTTCGCAGGGATGCACGCTGCGCTCGATGATGGTGGGCTCCGTCTCGTCGCCGATGGGTGTAGGCGTGTGCTGCATGTCGTACAGGCGGATGACGTTGCTGTCGCGTGTCAGCGTGGCCAGCAGGCCGGTGCGGGTGGGACACCAGGCCACCTGAGAACGAGAAAGCATCACCAACTTTTGTCTACAAAATATACCATCCACATATTTTACCAACCAACTACATTCTTAGAGTAGGACCTTCAGAAGACGGTTGGTTGCCTGCAACAGAGGTGGGAAGAGTAGACAAACCTTCCAGCCACAGCAAGAAAACTTACCAGTATTTGGTTGGTGGCTGGTGTTAATTCTCCACCCTGTTTGCACGACACCAAAACCCCTAAAGGCTTCAAACATACAATTCCTATCCCAATTCTACTGGCTTGGACATTTTGCACATTACCTTCATATCAAACTACATCCAAGCCATACCTTAGTGAGCGGCTTGGGCTGCTCAGTCAGGGTGAGCACGGGCTTCTCGAATTTCCTCAGATCCCAGATGGCCACCTGGCCCTCGAAGAAGGAGGCCACGCGGTCGTGGAAGTGTGGGTCGACCGTCACGCCCTGGATGGCCTTGGTGTTGACGAACGTCTTCTGGCTGGTGTTCCTCAGGTCAAATATGGCCAGGTTGCGATGCATACCGGCCAACAGCAGCTTCTGGTCGCGAGGTAGCCAGCAGAGGGACAGGCAGGCGTCGTTCTGGCCCAACTCATACAGCGGTTTGGTCACCACCGTGGCCGAGTCCAAATCCACAGACGAGAGGCGGATCTTTTCAGCCGCGACGCTCGCCTCTGGTGAAAACTTACTGCTAATGTCCCAGATAAGGACAGAGAAGTCCGCCCTGTGTTTGTCAAGCCCAGCAGCCAGCCAATTGCTGTCCAAAGGGTTCCAGGCTAAAGTGTTGCATTGACGGGCGTGCTTGGGAACAAACTCTTTCCCCATGAGCTCTTTACATTTAGAGTTGTGGCTCTGGCCCAAGCTAGTGAGGACAACTCTGCCGTTAGCCTGGCCCACAGCTAGCAGGCACTCAGGTTCATGCTTTGGGTACCAGGCCACGCATTTCATGTACGGGGTGTCAGAGTTAATGGCTAGTAAAGTAGCAGCGGTTTCTTCAGAGAGGGGGAGGGTGCCGGCCTTGGTTTCTGCGCTGCCCACTGGTCCGATGCGGTACAGTCCCAGCTCAGAGTCACAGATGACATAGTGGTCCGGGTGGTGGGGAGACCACAGGATGTCCGGCTTGGAGCCACTCATGATTCAGAAGCAGCTAGAAGGCTCTCAAGGGAATCTTCCCTCTATACAGATGTCGACCTTGTAAACTGGATAGATGGATACACGTATTAACACATGGATACATGATAATGACCGTCAAATCAAGGTAAAGCTTATTTATAGAGCACACTTCATACACAAGTCAACACAATGTGCTTTCTCATGTTGCACACCAGTCTGAAAAGCAGGTGGGCCAATGCACTGCACTGAGTAAACATAAAAGATGTGCTTTGCTGCAAAGCGTAGCATGCATATCGTTAACCTTACAGGAAACAAAAACATACAATATACTCTGTTGATTTCAGAACCGGCGTCTAAAAAGTTAGCAAACTGGCGCTAACAAGTTAGCAACCTATCTGTTTGACAGAAAGATATACACAACATGCCGTAGCTCAAGCTTGCAGCGTTAAGTTAGAAGTGAAGTTCCAAGTTTACTGACATGCTAACTTAAGCTAATGCTAACAAGTGAAACAACGAGCTAAAAATATCACTAGCACGCTAGCGCTAATGCAGCCAGCAGCCGAAAGCAGCTGCTAAACTGGTTCAACTAGAATATTAACGATACTGTATTACTTCAAAACACGTGGGTTATTCGCACGAGTGAGCGACTTACAATTTGACATACACATGTCGACAGTGACAACTTCGAAGCCTCACTAGATGTTGTGTGTTACACCAAAACATGTCCGTGGTCAGAAACGTCAGTTATGAAAGGTTCCTGTTACGCACAGATGCGCTTGGAAGACGGTTTTCCACCAGAGGGCGCTGTCACCACCTGCACGAAAACACATGAGAAGAAAAGCAGCGAGCCAGACTCCAAATCCCAAATCAGTCACACACAAATACTCAGAATATTTAGATCATCGACTGAAATGTAGTGGGGATATTTTACAGTAGGCAATGTATGTGAGCGGTCGGATTGACTACATCGGCATACCGCATTAGGGCCAATAAACTATACTACAATTCAACCATACAAACAGTAGGCTGCATGGGAATGACTAAAGGAAACGGTAGTAGCACTCATCTGGTTTTCACATTAGTGGGCGAAGAGTGGAAAAGGAAAATAATCTCATTTGGGACCTTCATACACTGCATCCAAACAATCTCCATGCGCAACAGGCAACCGCTCATAACAGTTACATTGCCCAGACGGAAAACTCTACTTATCCGTGCCAACCCATAGGAAAGGTGACGCTAAGTGGCCATTTAGTCTTCCTTTAGGCTATGAGAATGAAATATGATGAACTGTAATGTCCCTATAATATTCCTGTAGTGATTTAGTGACTTTATCGTACTTGCACGTGCTTCTCATAGTCTTGTTGTTTATCTGAACCTGTGATTTCCATGTGATTTTTATATTGTTTTATATGTTTTTTTGTACTGTAATGTTTGTAATGTGTTTTATATCTGTGCTTAATCAGGGCGTCCTTGAAAAAGAGAGATTGCTCTCAGTGGCCCTCCCTGAATGAATAAAGGTTTACTACTACTTTATGGTGTTTTGCTCTCACTACACAGCCTATATACACATGTATAATATGCAATACTCAATAGTAACTTTATAGTTCCCTTATGGTATTTTCTTTACCTCCTAAGGTGTCACTGTAATGTTCCTATAATATTATTATTACAGGAACTTAGTGTGTGTAGGGTAGGCTGCTTAATGGTGAGTTATAGTGACCTTATCGCGCTTTGTGGTGTTTTTGATCTTCTATGCTATATTCCTATAATGTTTGAGGGACATGCAGTGTGTCTGGTGCATAATACTAACTTTATAGATCCCTATCATAACTTGGTACCACTATTCCTATAATATTTGGATAATATTCCTGTGCTGCTAGTGTATAATGTAACATTATAGCGTCCTTATGCTCCTGGATGTAGTATTTTTTTTTATCTCGTGTGGTATCATAATATGTCTATAATATTCCAATAGGGACTCTGGTTCTTTTGACTGACCGATAATCGATCGGCTGTTTATTAGAAGATACAAAACAAAAGGATCCATGAAGAGAGTAAAACCTGTCGGTCGGTCAGCAGACAGGCGCTGAAGTGGACCAAAGCTGAAATGTTGGAGCGACCCCAGCTCCCCCAGACTCAGACAGCACATCACTTCAGCTCGTGGTCTTCAGTAGATCTCACCCTGTTTGGACCCGGTTCCCCGGCGAAATGACACCCAAAGAGCCACAGCTGATTAGACTGCAAGCACTGGCTGCACCTAAATGAGGTTCCAGGTAAACTATCCTGTTTCTACTGGATTTTAAACTTTTTTTTTGCATGCTCATGTACAGTATACGCACGATTCTTGTTTACTTGTAGTGTCATGTTACAGTTTGTGACAAATTGGATGCGTGTAGTGCAGCTTAGAAAAGCAATTAGCGTTTTAGTTAGTCTAATTAGAAAGTTCCCTATGTTTTTGCAAGAGTTGATTATTTACCAGGGACAGTAAAAATTTATTATACAGTGGTTGTTTGCCAATATCAATGCATTAACCCAGTATCATTACAGACTAGGTTACAGTTTTTAAATCAATTAGTTTAATTAGAAATGACAGAAAACGGCAGCTTTAAATTTCACACTTGAGCATGATATTTGGTTGTATTTGGCATTCCAATAATACAGGCGTTTTACAAAGCACAGTAACGTGAGTGAGTATATTAGGCTATCAATAAGAAATTGCTGACACATTGCCTGTCCCAGTTCTCTGTTTGGGTGTGGTTGACGGAAGGATGCATAACCATATAACATATCTACAGGTGAATATCATAATACTGACTGAATCTGTTGTGTTATGCATATGTGTAGAAGCACTTCAGTACTTTGCCATATAACTGCTAGAATGGGAATGTTGCTGAAGGGAAACGTGGGGAGAGGAGTGGCGCTCTGCCTTCTGCTGTTGGCTCTGGGACATGAGGCCAGGGGCCAGAGAAGAAGGAAGACAGGACAGAAGAACAACTACAGCCTGCTCAGCGATGGAGGAAACGGTAATTTTTAATATGAGGTATCCACATTTTGGTGGTGAACGTCATGACAGTCACTGGATCTTGTGGGTGTAACAGACCGAATAAGGCCCTCAGTTCTCCAGGTGGGAGAATGAAACATCTACCAGACAAGAAAAGACGACTCCATCCTGGACAAGGCAGCCAGAATCAGTTTCACGGCACATACTGGGGTTAGACCGGGCCGATGTTGGCCTTTTGTTAAATATGGGATATCGGCCAGCCAGTGTCGTCCACCAGTGATGGAGGCTCCTCCCTAATCCTGAATGGGCGTGGTGTGTCACTCTGCTGTAAGGGGCTGCTGGGCCTAAAAGAATTGTGGAGAGTTTGTGTCCCATGATGGTCTAAATGATTTTTCATAGGCTTTTCCATCCTGACAAGAATAAACTACTTGGGAGAAACACTGAATCCTTGTCATTTGGCATGACGATTGTCAAATTTAAAGATATAATATCGGCCCAAAATATTCAATCCAAACAATATTGATATTACTATCGGCCTTCAAAAATCCATATTGGTCGAACATGAGTACATGTTGAAACACACTGTAAGAAGATAGGAGGACCTCAAATAAGGGACAGTATAATACCCTGGACAGACTTCACACTTCACTCTCTACATACACAATTCAATAAAGAGTCAAGCATAGCTACTCTGCTAAACTAACTTGTGTTTCACATTTCATAAATTACTCTTATGCAATTGCAATCTTTCAACAGATACTGTTATCTAAATTGTTTTTCTCTACAGTGAGGAAAAACTTCATTGTCCTGAGGTTTTGTTAATTTCCCTGTCTCTCAGATCTTTCGTGTTCGCTGGAGGTGGCCTTCATCCTGGACAGCTCGGAGAGCGCCAAAACATTCCTGTTTGAGAAGCAGAAGGCCTTCGTGTTGCGTTTCAGCACCCGCCTCTCCATGCTGCAGGTGGCTGGCTGGACTCTGAAGGTGCGCATGGCTGCGCTTCAGTACAGCAGCTCCGTGTCCATAGAGCACAGCTTCTCGGCCTGGAGGGAGCTGGATCTGTTCCACAGTCAAGTCAGCTCCATGAGCTACATCGGCCACGGCACCTACTCCACCTACGCCATCACCAACGCCACGCAGCTGCTGGTGCAGGAGACGCCGGCGGACAGCGTCAGGGTCGCGGTGCTGATGACCGATGGAGTCGACCATCCCCGAAACCCTGACGTCATCTCGGCAGCAGCGGAGGCCAAAGGTCACAACATCAAGTTCTTCACCGTAGGATTATCAGACGTCGCCAAGCAGAGTCAGAACAATGCCAAGCTGCGGGCGATCGCCAGCACTCCTGCTCAGCAGTTTGTCCAGAGTCTCACTGATCCTCAGATTGAGGAGAAGCTGTTCAAAGAGATGGTAAGTGCCGGTGTGATGCAGGTGACCTCAGCTGACATGGCACCCAGGTTGATGTGAGATCTCACCAAACTGATCGGTGACGTCTGAGTCACATGCATGGGCTCACAGATAAGATAGAAGATGTTTTCACTGCTGAGGTTGACGTGTCTTTGTTGCCACATACAGGTTGAAACCATTCATAGGAGATTAAAGGAGCATTAAGTAAATCTGTGGCCTTTATCGACCTCTATAGGCGACCAGTAGGAATTACAACAATATCAATAGAATTTATCTGCTCCTACACGAGTCTCTGGCTCAGCCCCGCCCCCAACCCCACTCCCAACCCCTTGAATTTACACATAATAAAGCCACATTTTCATAATAGTGACAAGTTCATTAAGATAGCTAATTATAGCAGAGATCCAAGAGAAATGTCGGTAAGACTTTATTTGGATAGCCCAATGTTGATACTCAACTCTCAGGTGATAAAAAGTAGATGTTAAGTAAAGTGTCACTTGCCTATTTGCTGCATCGCTACAGACTATATGACCCTAAACCTAGCCATGACCCTATTTCTAACATTAACCCCAAGATTAACCACAGATATTAAATATAAACTACTTTTCATACAATTATGAGTATCATTGAATCTTGACTTTACTTGACTAGACTTTTTAGTGACACATAACACTCACTTGATAGGAAGTTGAGACTATCCAAATGAAGTGTGACCGAAATGTAGTGAAGAGGGAATATCGTGATGCATAATATTGTAATAATAATAGCAGTTTTGTCATTTTTTTGGCATGAAAACGAGGCGTTTTAGCCCTAGTAGCTAAAATATCTTGCCGGTCACTTGCTTATAGTTCTGTCCTCCATAGTTGTGAAGTTGAAAATGCCAGTCGGTGGGAGGAGACTGGAAATGAAATTGAAATGCTTTCAGCTTGACTACCGTGCGTTTTTGAGTTTATTCAGTGGGCTTTGAAAGAGTTTTCTAAGCCTGAGGGTCGTAGAGTTTGTCTCCCAACCCCGTAAAGAAACCTTCAATTGAAGTTAAAACATGAAAATCACCAAAAGCGGAGTTATGAGATTTTCACATGGCAACAGTGAAATGATAAAGTGTGATAAAGAGATAGCTGCACACTTCCCTACGTGCGAAAAAGATTTGGTTCATTGCAGCATGTTTTGGCAGAATGACAGACGGCGAAATGCTAACAAGTACTGGCAAATCCTTTTTCCTGCATGCTGTTGGCCGCTGCTGTAGACTCTCAGTGCACACAGTAATGCAGACTGTCACTCTGACCGCAGCCTGTGGCTCTTCCCCCCTTGTGTTTATCTTGTCCTGTCCTGCCCACTCTGTCCTTACTGCGGGTTCAAATCTCAATGACGGGATTGTGTCTGCATGGGGGCTTTCCCTCCCGTTCTGCATTTTCCATACACACAGAAATGTCTAATGTGTGCAGCGGGTCACGACCGGTCCGGACACCCACAATAACACGGCTTGTTTTGCTTTCCAAGAACGCATGAAATTATTAATTCACATGTATTGTTCATGAGAAAAACACTGTGAAGGTAGAAGCCAAGGTTATCAGAAGAGGAGGGAAGCCACACTGCCATGAAATAGTTTTCTTTTATATCATGGATCGACGTTTTGGCATGTAGGCGTATTGCCTTCTTCAGGATAAAATATCACATCATGTCAGTGACATACTAGTCTACAAAACATGTGTTCCAACAATCAGCATGAGCCTAGAAACAGAGTGTCTAGAAAGGCCATTCATCACCAGGAAAGGCCATTCACATCCATATGTCTACAATATTATAATACTACCATCAGATTCAATATAAGGATTCACAGATGTATTTTAAAAATGTAGAAAAACATTAGAATACATATACAATTAAGTAAATATAAGTAGAAACAGGTGGTGGATAATTCAATAACGCTCCCCAATAAGGAATGCATTAAATCTGACATGAAGAGCAGAGTAGGAAAAGAGCAAAATCAAAATACTTTGTTAGTAATGCCCATTGAGTCAATATGAACATGCATTAGAAACCTATAGGAAACAAATCTATTACAATTTATCAGGAATAAGCCTGGAGGAAACCAAGGTTATACCAAACCTCATAAATGGATCTTTCCTGTCTGTCGATAGTGGAGCGATCTGTTTCTGTAACTGAACTGTGTCAGTGAACTGCTCACACTGAATCTCTGTCTCGTGTTGTTTTGCATCCAGGGTGCAGTCGCATTCGAAGGGGTAAGTATTTGATCAGAATTATAGCATTATAATTCAATGTTTAGTTACAAATTGGTGCTGATGACGGCACTTGGAGAGACAATGACCGTGTCTTGTTTCACTCTGTCAGTGTCCGCAGGTCCATGTGTGTTTGTGTGAGAGAGGAGAGAGAGGCCCTCCAGGAAGTCCAGTGAGTATTCAGCACCTCCTGCCAACAAAACACTAATGATCATCCATATAAAGACAATAACCTCGACTGAATGTCAGCTTTATAGGCCATTCTCTATGTGTGCGTTGCTGTTTTTCCTTCGTCAAATCACAGTTAGCATCACGCTGGCTTCTGATATTCTCATTTGACTGAGATCACAAGCCCAACTCTTACAATACACATTTACTCCAGGGTAAAAAAGGGGATCCAGGCTACAGAGGCCCAATTGGTTCAAAAGGAGGAAGGGTAAGTCCAACTGTAACCAGAGAAATAAAGTCTATTTGTAATGTTTTAGTCTCTGATCTTAATGCAGCTCATGGTGTTTCGGCTCATTTCCTCAGGGAGAGCCTGGTGTGAACGGCCGGCCTGGAGGCGAAGGTCTGGAGGTAAAACGCTTCTCCTTTTTATGCATAACTTTTAAGCATCAGAGGTGGGATCAAGTCAGCTTTGCTCGAGTCCCAAGACAAGTCCCAAGTCTAAATGTAGATTACCAAGTCAGAACAAATCAGTATCAATTAAATATCTTAAAGAAAACTAAATATCTGGACTTTTCAATGCAATATGGTTTTAATAGGATAAAAACTTGGTAAGAGCATCATGAGTTTGATTTCTATAATCAGTTTCAACTTCAATAAATTCAATCATTCCATACAAATTCAGAAAACAGAATTTAAATTCAGTCGTCTGCTGGAACAAATCTCATCACTTTCAATCTGAGTCATTTACACAAACACAAGATCTCAAGTCAAGACTTTAGAAACCTTTTCAAGTCATCAGAGTACAAGTCAGAGTCTCAAGTCTGACTCAGTGTCATGTGACTTGAGTCCCCACCTCTGATAACTAACAAGTCAAGTCAAAAGTCAAGGTGTTGTAAGATGACCTGCTCGTTTTTGGATAAAACACTGATTGTTCAATACCTTTTACAGGGCAGTCCAGGTTATAAGGGCAATAAGGTGAGTCCGCTCTATTTCATTTGTAACAGCTAAGTTGTTTGTTTGTTTATAAATAACCGGAGGGTCTGATCCTGTGTTTGGTCTTCCAGGGAGAGAGAGGAGACTGCGGCACTCCTGGAGAAAAGGGTGACATTGTATGTTCATTATTAATTACATTATTTCAGTAAATACTTCAGGCTTGGTCCTCGTAATGAATCAACTGTCATCTCACAGGGCCCCGAGGGACCGACAGGCCCGCGAGGACTGAGAGGAGAACAGGTAGAGTGGTTGGGTCACGGGTGTCGGTGATATTATTATAGCAACTATAAATCTAGGCAGCCCGAGGCAAATGTTAGCATTGAGAGCCTTTGTACTGTGTTTTTTTTTTTTACATTTAAAATGAAAAGCTTGATCATTATTTAATTTCATATGTAGAAAATTCTACATTCAGATTTTTTGTGCAATTTTTTGGGACATGTTGCCCGATAATTAAAAAATAAATTTCGTCAGCGCGTGCTTCTTCAGGCCCTTTAACATACAGCTGATTATATGAATGCATACTGTGCAGATAGATAATGTAGACATCAGACAGTCCATTCACTCTCAGATATGGAAAATGGAAGTGGAATTTGTCTTTTTCCCACCCCTGCACTTATGGAATGTGAATATTGGATTATGGGTAATCCTGATACTAATGTGGCTATCCAAAGCAGTGAATCCAGGCTTGCAGGATATTATTCTTCTACAGGAGCAGACTTTGTGTAGTGGGATTAGTGCAGGGACCTGGCCGCCTAGTACCACTCTTCCTCCTCTGGGCTACTGGCACATTGTCAGTATAGCCTTGTTATTCTGTGAGCTTGGCCTGAGAATTGAAGGACATGAAAGCCGTGAATGTTGTTTTTAATCCGGCTGTATTTTTCGTTTGGTAGGCCGGGTTAGTTGTGGCCTGCAGATCTAGTCGTACGGCGTGGGGGCATCGCGTTTGATCATCATGGCTTGTATATTCAGTATTTATAATCAGTATTTAAATTCATGCATGAATTTTTTTGCTGTGGGACGCACATTTTATGCCGCAAATGAAAAGAACGCTCGTTTAGGCTATCTGTGGTTTTAGTAGATACTTTAAGGTTAGGATCAAAGCTAAG
>OMOV01098644.1:0-11340 GCA_900312565.1 Beryx splendens | reverse complement strand
CGCTGCTTTTTTACCTGCCTGTCCTGACAGATTAATTATTATGCAAAGCTGCGGGAAAAATAAATATTTTTAGATACATTTTATTTACATATGAGTCTCGTTGTCACACGCGCCCTTTCAGATGTAAATCTACTGTATATTGATTTAAATTGTCTTAAATATGCCAAAATTATTAAAACAACAGAAGTGTAAATGTCACTTGGTTGCACAACATAGTAACAGCTCAGCTGTTATCATCACTGTGGTAAATTACATATCCTTGAACACTATTTTGCAGGTATGATAATATGTTGCAGTTTAAGATATTTTTCACCAGTAATTACCACTAACCAATTGTGCGCAGCCATCATGCAGTCGTAGTTTTAAGGTGACCACGTTGTAGTAGGAAAGTTGTTGTCTTTTTATTTTATAAAAGATTAGGTACCATGATACTATGAACCAATGCTAAGTCCCTAGATAAATTTATAAAATGGCATAAGTTTGTAATCTCCAATAAATAAACACAAGTAGAAAACAGTTCAGTTTCAAAAATGTACTTTCAACACAAAATGTTTTTTTGTTTTTTTTTGGATAATTCTGTCAAACTAAGTTGGATTGCTCCATTTTTTGCAGAGTAGTTGTGGGCGGAAGTATAAATGCAATAACTTCACAACTTGTGTCCTGACTTCCATGTTACATGATAAAATGTCCATGCTTTTGTCCTGTTCTTCTTCTGTAGACACTCTCCTGTAGAACTAGGTAGAGAAAACCCCTCATCCACATCAGGTCCCGTGACTTGTTGTGGCTCATACATATAGATCGTTGTGGCTCATGACATATCGATTTTTACAATTATTTGTAGATGCCATACAGTGACTTACCTAGCTAACTGTATTTGACAATGGCAGTTACAAGAGCAGTAAATGATGGACAGCTGCTGGCAGTCATGCCCTCATCCACACCCATGCCCACACAATCCTTCTGCTGTGATAATAATTTTTGCAATATGTCTGAAAGTGTTATATTTTATTAATTTCTAAAAAGAAAACATTGTAGGACCATTAAAAAAATTATTACATTGCTTTGAAGTATTAATAATAAAATTATAAATGTTATATTATTTAGTCTTTGTTCATTATGTCTACATGCAATGACAGTTCATTTGTCAGTTGGGAGACACCCCATTGTCACTTCACGTTTAGCACATTTTATTGTGCTAAACGTCAAATGTCCTAAAATGTCCAGTCATGTCAAAGCAGCTATTTTGCCTTTAACAGCTGATGCAAAACACCTGCTTTGACATCACCAATTGGGGTGCGGCCAGAAGTGCAACATGCTTGAAAGTTTCAACCCATCGAGAGCAGTGCAGCAAGATTTTTCTGCCTTATTTGCCATTTAGGTTCTACCCCTGGTTGTATCTAATTGTCATAGATACTATGTTGTTTCAGGCGGCTGAGTTGGTCTGCTATTCTAATATTAGTCTGCTGTATTTTTGAAGCCATGTTATTTCTATTGAACTGTGAATCCTAGCAATTAATAGGATTACATCAGGATTTATTCTACAGTCAAAGTGGAGATATGAGAATGATAAGATCAAGAAAAAAGATGCCGTATTTCAGTTTCTAGTAGCAACATGTCCTGGCTTAAAACCAGAGGTACTTCCTGCTTTTCTTCTTCTGAAGAAATAGCCTGTGGTTACATACAAGGGAGAATCTGAATTAAACATTGATCATCCAATGTACAAGTCATCCAGTGAAAAGAAGTATCAGCCTTTCTGAGAGCTGAAGGTTGAGGAGCTTTGAGCTGAAACTATGTGTTTGTAAAAGATGTCATGACAGTTGTGACCAGGAACCTGAGCCCTTCTATTCTTCCACCGGAAAAACTCATATGCAAAACAATATGCGTTACAATTTATGAAGCTCATTCGGACAAAGTATGAAAAAGTATGGGTAATGATAATAGTAATTTCCAGGAGTGAGTCTGTGTGGCTAATTACGTATTAGCTGTAATTATTAACAAATAGTCAAAGGAGTAAAAGAATGACTGATTAATCGGCAATGTGTAAAAATTCTGCAAGGAAAAATATGGTATTTGAAAACTGAAAACATGTAGGAAGCCGGGGGACATTTCCACTTTTAAAAATGTTGCTTAACAAAGGGGAAGCTAAATCCAGGATCAGCGTGCTAAGCTGATCAAACAGCTGCATGTGGTCTGGTGTGTATATATTTATGTCTGATATGGACATGTATGACTTTTGATTTGTCTGTAATTGAGAGTGCAGGAGTGTCAGTATTAGCAGTCTTGTTTCCAGTGGAGAGGAAACTGTTAGGGGGTTGTACTCTGATAGTAGTCATGTTTTTTCTCTTGCTGTTCCAGGCAGGAGGAGATGCTGTAAATCCTCTCTTTGTGAATGTTTTAAAACTGATGCTCTGGGGCATACTCTGGAACTGATCCCCTCCACTGTGTTTGTGTGTGTGCGTGTGCATGAGTGAGTGAGTGAGAGAGAGAACATGGCTCAACATTATTCTGATGTGTGTGCATACTTGTGTAGGAGCATGTCTGTTTGAGCATGTCTGGAAATTATTCAACATGTTTCCAATGACGCAGGACAGATCTTTCTGTCCTCCCTCATTCAGTGCTGCTGAATCCTTAGTGTGCATTCACATTATTCTGCTTTTTTTGTGGAAAAAGTGTTTCTTCACCTGTATTTTGTAATAAGAATTTATCAAGGAGCAGAACTTTGGCACACCTGTCGATCGAGAAGTGCGTTTAAGACCATGGGCCGACTATAGTAGAACAACGAACTCCTGCACACCGTCTTCTTCACTTGCAATTAGAAAAGATTTATTGGGAACAACGTTTTGGCACACAGACCTTCATCAGGTTATTTTACAAGACAAAAGGAGAGACCATCTTAAATAGGTTGGTTGACCCACGTGGACCAATCAGGTCACACTACAGAATGACATCACTCATTGAATCAAGCACCATACATAATCACATCATGGCACCATAGGCCGACAATATAAATAGACAGAAATATACAAAATGCACATTATACGTAGCTTAAAATGCAGTCATAATAAAGAAAAGCTACCATACCAAGATACATATGTACAATTTTTTCAATATCTGCTGCAAATCTGGTTGGAGCCTGGAAAAAAAACTGTCTAAGCTATGTTTTTATATATTTTGTATATATTTATTTGCATATATTATATATATATTTATATATTTATTTGCATATATATTTATTTGCACATATACATATATATGCAAATAAATATATAAATAAGTATACATATATAAATGTTTTAGTTTTAGTTTTAGTCTAGTTTTAGTTGACTAAATATCATAACATTTTAGTCGACTAAATCTAGAGTAGATTTAGTTTAGTTGACTAAAAACTGGGTTTAGTTAAAGTGTAATGCATTATTTAAATGTGTGGAAACCACGTGCACCCAGGCCAAACCGGTGCACATTGTTTTAACAACATCAAATCACTACTGAAACGTTCTCATGAGAATGGTTTACATGTGACAGATCCTAGTGTCATATGTCCATATATACAGATTCCAGATAAAACTGCAAATTGTGCCCTCCCTGGGTGCAGTTACAGCTTAGGACACTTCAGCTACCCCTCTCATCTTTCAAACCTTGGTAAATGTCTAAAAAAGATACTCAGCTGTGAAATCAGGACAAAATAAAGGCTATTAAAGTCCAGTTTCCCCAGGCTTTAACAAATAACGTGTTAAATTGTTTTTTATTTTGTGCTATTGATCATTTTGTAAGACCATGGGTCACTTTTTTTTGGCGAACAGTGGAAATCTTGTTTTCAGAAAGCAACTTAATTTTAAAGTTGCACTGTGGGCTTGATAAAGCTTGTCTTCCATGTGTTTTTGTGCCACTTACAGAAACCGACCAATGATGTGTCCATTGAGTTCTTTCAAGCATAAGTCAAGTCATTATCAGATTATGCTTCTCAGCATTTTTGCGCCCGATTCTGGGTCAGTGATCCCAGTGGTTTAAATTCATGTCTAAATTCTCCTGGGAGAGATGTCAGCTCCCATCTTTCTGCCAGTGTCCTCTGCTCTATACAAGGACAGCAAATGAAAATGCTACAGACGTTAACAGGCACTTTACCGGAGATCTTTTAATAGAGTAGGGCGAAGCAATTTGTTCCAATGTCAGCCCAACTTCCTCACATGCGTAGAGCTGAGCATTTCATTAGACCAGATGTAGCATTTATGCTTTATGGTTTATAGTTTACAGGCCAATAGGAGCTACTGCAGGCAGCTGGGCAGCCACATACTGCTGCGTGCATGCGTGTGTGTGTGCGTGCGTGCGTGCGAGAACAAAAAAGGAGGGGGTGTGTGTCAAAGAGAATGAGTGTGTGTTAGAGAAACACTGTTTATTATCACAGAAAATGTGAGCATGCGTGAGAATGAGGCGGATGTATGAGTGTTTGGGAGAGAATGTAACAGTGAAAGAGGAGACTGTGTGAGTATGTGCGCGTGCACAACTAGCAGCTGTCTGTCTGACAGGCGTTAACAGCTTTATCCCAAAGAGATCTTCTCTGGCTTCACAGCTTCATTCACACCTGACTAAATGTCCTCCACCTTCCAACTCTGTCAACACACACTCACACACACGCACCAACCTGTCTGCACCTCCAATATCTAATTTAGACAGCTGAATCTTCACTATAGATGTCCAAATATGTATAATGGTACTGTGCTCCTCTAGTCTCCATGTAGGGAATTCCGTCCCCAAAACGGAGGTCAGTGGTCAGGGTCAGTTGCAGAGCAGCAGCACTGGAGCTGGTATTGAGTATCTTGTTCAAGGACACATCAGCAAGGTGAGGGTTTGAACCTGGGTCTCCGAACATTAGACCACACTGCTGCCTGCTGTTCCGTGAGTGTGTGTGGATGGCATGGGGGTGGACAGTAGGAGGAGGGGGTTACCTGTCATGCATATTTAATCAGTTTTCTTGTTATTCTGACAGAGCCACTTGACAGGCCAGCTAACCGCTATGTGGCTCATAACACATTATCATACACTAAAACTCTTCCTCTCCTCCACAATACAACATCTTTTCTTCATTTCTCTTCTCTTTCTGTCCATGTCTCTCTCATCGTGGATTACCACATCATGTTGTTCGTCTTACCCATAGCCCTAGCTCTGTTGTAGTTAGAAGATGTCATGCTGCTGCTTTTGGGAAACTTGATAGAAAGAGTGAGAAACTGCATGCAATTGCACCCCTGGCAACCTGGCATTTTTGGATGGTGATATGGAGCAAGGATAGGTGGGAGTGGGTGGTGCTGAGGGAATTCAGTGAGGTAGAGTGGAGAAAACATTTAGAATGTCCTGAAGATCTTTCATGAAGCTGTGTGAACTACTGCGTCCAATGTACCCCCAGGCTGTCACCTGTGTGCTCCTGTACCTGATGATGAGTGGCAGCACTGTATAAATTTGGGAGCTGTGCATAATACCCACATACTGTAAAAAGTAAGGGACACAGTGAACGGACACGTAAGTGACTTCACCTTGTTTGTTTAAAATGGGGTGTGCAGAGTGGCGAAGTATGGCAAGAATTTGCTTGCTTCCTGGTTGCCATTTTGTTTAACTTCTGCCCATGAGACTGGGCACTATTGACCGACCGGGGAAAAGCACTGACATAGTTGAGAAACAGGAGGGCGCGTTACACTCCAAAGTCCTTCCGTCCTTCTCTTTCTCCCCATTTTCTCAGCTTAAATTTTTGTTCAGGAAGTTTGTCTCAAAACTCCATGTGTGTAAATCCACAAGCGTAGAGTTGAGATCAACAAATGCCTTTACGATTCACAAATAAAAACTGGATTCACAAATGCCTGTTCGAAGGTTGTAAATGTTAGGAAGATATTCACAAATGCTTTTCATTTATTTGTAAATTAATTTAATGTATTCGCAGATATTTTTTTGTATTTGTGGAAGGTGTTTTATATTTACAGATTAGAGACAATAAACTCCCGCACACTGTACTCTGCACTTGCGGTGAAATTTTTTATTTATTTAGAGCAACGTTTCGGTACAAAGACCTTGCAAAGACGTTGTTCTAAATAAATGTATTTTTTCACCGCAAGTGCAGAGTACAGTGTGCGGGAGTTTTTTGTCTCATCACAGTTGGCTTTAAGTCTTCTCCCACGCACCTGTCGACCTACAGGTGTGCAAAAGTGCTGCTCCTCATATTTACAGATTAAACATTTACACACGGATTTTCGATCTGTTCACAAGTACTATTGAGACAAATCTAGCTCCAGAGTGAACCTCAGTGTTTCCATTCAAAAAACACTTGGCGCCCATTTGAGCCCATAGACCTCTACTGCCTGGTTTGACGTCCCCCAGTTGTCCCAGCGTATCCGCAAATGCAACATGAAGCAATCAGCAAAGGCTCCAGTGGGGGTCACCCACATTGGCTGCTGTGATAAAGGACTTTTCTTCTAGTGCTATTAACACGAATGACCTCAAGATTCCACGGCAATTTATTTGCATTTACTTGCTTCTTGGGTTCAAACACGACCCAAAACCATGCAGGAAATAAGAGTTACATACAGACCAAGCATGCAAATCCTAATATACCAGGCCACAATAATGTATCATAAAAGGCTATTTATTTGGTTTGTTTGGTCTGCGTATTACTCATATTTTGAAATTTTGTCATTTACTAACAGCCACAGAGTGAGGGAGAAGCTTAGATGGATCATGGACTTGGACATGAAGTTTTCCGTTTCTGTGAAGTAGATTTTAACAACAAAGTCATACTTTTAAAGGTACATTTTTTTGCACATTGTTCTCCTCAAGGAGGAAATCGTTGCATCAGAACTCGTCTTTGACCAACTGGTGTATGCTAAAGATTTAGAAGTAAATCCAAGTAAATGATAGGAGTCATTCTTGAGGCATTTCAGGATGTGTGCAATTCTGAATCTACAGCTCAAAACACAATTTGCTTGCTTTCCAATTGTGCTGGGTATTTGTAGTCTCACTTGTGTTAGACTGTCTTTTAATTTCTCCAATGGATAATCAATACATTTTGGGATTTTTCTTGTAGCCAGTATTACAGTGTGTCCAGCAGGACAGAGGCTGGCCAGTGTTGTCACCTGGATGCTTTCTTGAGCTTACGTCAGCCTCACAGAGTTTCTTCTTTAACATGTTTTATCTCTCTCTCTCTCACTCCCAGACATTTCTGCTTGGCCAGGCCTGCTGAATGTGGTCCCACTCAGTTGCTGTCTAATTATATTCATGCATTAATGCTGAACAGAGACGGGTGCACAGGGGCCCAGCAGTAATCGGGTCTTCACACATAGCCATCAGAGAGGAAAGGGGGTTTAGAAGGTTGATGGGAGGGGATGTGAGAGAAGCCGACTTCCAACCTCTGATGTCACCATCCCCTTCCCCTCCCCCATCCGTCTCCATTGCCTAACATCCTCTGAAGCAGAGTTGCCATAAAAACAAAGCTTGAACATGTGGAGGAGTCTGGTGATTAGAACTGTGTACTGTTGAAGCTAACTCCGAATCAAAAGCTTTTATCTCCAGTGTTCTATGTTTAATGAGTGTTTTAGTGCACTGAGGTTGTGCAAGAGACCCCTGCAGCATCCCCAGAGTGCTGGTCCACTCACACACTGTAACCCTACCACACGTGTCTGGATGAGGGACAGTTTAGAAGCCTGATGGCTGCGGGGTAGAAGGTGTCTGTGAATGTGGCGGTCCGGGGTTTTATTCTATTATACCACTGCCCTGATTGTAGGAGGATGTGTTGGCGTGGGTGGAGCTTTCCTAGCTGATACTAAGTGGGTTTACTAAGATGGGTTTTCACATCATTAGAAATACACGGTTACAGACTTACAGGCAGAAAATTAAGAACTGTTTTTTGGACAGTGGAAGGTAGACTGTGCTCAAACATCTGGAGGAGAGGTGCCACCTCAGATGAGCATAGGATCCATGGAAGATGAGGGCATTTTTCATTATTAATATCTAACTTAATAATAAAGAGTACTTTTTAATGGAGAAGAGAATGTGGCGCCTTATAGCTAGACACTAAAAGACATTTAGATTTTTATTGGTGGGACAACTGCACATTTTCCCGGCCATTAGCTGGCATATACCGGCTAACACGGCTGCCCGCGTTTCGCCATGATTACAGTTCACACTGTGCCGAAACTGATCCCTAGTTACAGTACGTCTGTCCCTCACTCACACTGCTCTTGGCACTCTCTAACACACTGTGGTGCTGACGTAGAGGGAGGAGGCGTGCATAGCCAGAGAACCGCGAACAGGCTCAATAAAAACAACCTGCAAATACAGTTTATGAGCTGCAGACACTTTTAGTGGAGAGAAAGAAGAAAGACAGAAGAAGAATTATTCCATCAAATACAATAGGAATACAATAAATTCAATAGATGGATTACAGGTAGATTAATAAAGGTTTACAAATACATACCTACAGAATACATGACCTTTTTTAACTGAAGGTAGAGTTCTATGATAAGACCATTTTATTCTCATAGGCAAGTCAAAGTCACAATGTTGATATGCATTAGGCTACTTCTTATATCCCACCTCCCCCATTGCTGGCCACAGGACCATACCATTATCCACATCGTTACATTTCAGCAAGTTCCTGATGCTGAGCTGATAGTCAAAGAATATATACGTTTATTAATCATTAGGATCAGTAGGATCAAAGGCTGTGAATTATCCATAGGATCCATGGTAGTAATAAATATAGACCTTAGAAAGAATGGGATACAATCAAGCATGATGACACAAGCATTGTTTATTGGCCAGTAATTTGTTCAGAAAGTACTGTAGTTCACACTTCACTTGCGATCTCACTAGCAGTCTAGGAAATTCACCCTCCCAAAATTCTAAAAGACCAGGGTGTTTTACTAGCCTTTGTAAAGAAAAGAAAAAGAAGCCAGTCATCTTGGTTGCCCCTCTCTGCATTCTTCCTGGTGGTGTCTGCACAGCCACTGGAGCTGGAGATGTTAGGGCTCATTTTCCTACCTTCAGAAGAAGGCAACTGCTCACATTCATTTTTGTAAAGTATGTAATTTCCACAGACCAGCTGGACAATCCATCACAAGAAACACGAAGACTTAAGTTGGTTTTGTTAAAGTTTCTCTGTTTTATCATTATTTCATTGTCCCTGCGTTGAGGGTTCTCATATCAGTGCGAGCATTATATTACACTCCGCCTACTGTCAATCACCCACGGGGAGAATTGAAGTTTCTGCCAGGAAACAATCCCTCAAAAACATGTTTTATGCTTAACAAACTTTATTTTTACATTCATGTCCTCTCATTTGGGGTGTCTTTATGAATAATTATTATAATGCATTTTATTTGTACTGAACTTTTCATTCACAGTGAATCTCAAAGTGCTACAGTGTTAAAAACAAAAAACAAAACAAACAAAAACAAAGAAAATGATCGCTGACAAGAATTAACATGAAAAGGCCTTCCTGAATAAAAAGGTTTTTAGGCCTGTCTTAAATGCTGCCCTTAGATGGTTAGGAAGGCTGTTCCACAAGCGTGGTGCAGCCGAGCAGGCCCGATCCCCCATGGTGCGGAGCTTGATTCAGGGGGCCCAGAGGAGCAAGCTGTTGCCAGATCTTAGAGTGCGGATGGAGGTTTGTGGGGTTTGTGAGGAGATAAAGGCATGGACAAGCTTCTCTGCATCTGACAGGGATCGAGTGGAGCAGAGTCTGGAGGTGTTTTTGAGATGGTAGAAAGAGGTGTTTTATATGGCCATCAAAAGTCAGGTGAGGGTCAAACCTAACACCCAGATTAGTGACTGAGGAGGAGAGGGGGGTGTCCTGGCCGTCAAAGGTAAGAAGAGGTATGGGGGATGACTAAACCTGGGGTGGAGTGTCAACAAAGAGAGCTTTAGTTTTGCTGCTGTTTAAGTGGAGAAAATTGTTGCTCATCCAGGCCTTTATCTCCTCAAGGCAGGTGCTGAGGTGCGACATGGCTGCAGAAGGGCTTGGGGCAGTTTTGATATACAGCTGGGTATCATCAGCATAGCAATGGAAAGACATCCCTTGTCTGCTGATGACACGACCAAGGGGGAGCATGTAGAGGGTAAACAGGATGGGGCCCAGAACCGACGCTTGCGGGTCACCACAGGTGACACCCAGAGAGACAGACTCAGTCCTGCCAGAAAGGTAGGACTGAATCCACTTAAGTGCAGAGCTAAGTATGAGCTGGGACAGCAGTTATATTTATATACTAGGTTTGACACTGTCATGGAATTCTTCAAGAAACACAACTTGAACTGCTGTTGATTCTGCTTTATTTTACGTGCACGGGAGAAGAACCTTGCCGGTGGCATTCAGTGGATCTTTCTCCCCGACCGCTAGATACCGCTTAGTATTTAAACTGGCTTGGGGGGTGGAGCTCATAGAGGAAGTAGGATCTTACATACACAACCAGCCTGCAGTGACACCTACAGGTCTGGGGGCACACAGCATATAGATACAATTCTTCCACAACATCAAAAGTTTTGCATTGTAAAAACAACGGAAACTAAAAAATTTAAATTATATACAGCATGCATTACAAAAGGATTGGGAGAAATGTAAATTTGACGTCGACTGTAGTAAATGGGCTAGTGCTCTAAATGACACTGGTATTCTCCTTTTAAGGGATAAGTGGCTTTCTAAGGGCTCCTGGGTGGTACGTTAAGTGGAGGAAGAGTGTTGTTAAGTGACCACATTAGTGGAATAGAATCAAAACCGCAGATCAAAGGTTGGAAAGCTGTAGAGATTATTATAGAGTTGGCTGAGGAAATAAGAATTAGCATAACAAATAAACTAATTAGAATCTTTACATATTTGGAATAAGTAAACGGGGCAGGCAGGCGAGTGTGTGCGTGCGTGTGTGTGGTAGCAGCATCCCATCCCATCTCGTTATAGGGGCTTCGGGGAGGCCAGTGCCCCCAGTCTCTCATGGACCAGCCAGGCCCTACAGCCCATCCATCACACTGCTCATTAATGAAGAACAACTTTTATTTTTTATATTCACTCTCTTTCTCTTTCTCTTCACCAATGTTTACTCCCTTTCCATATCCTTTTGGTTTGGTCTATCTGTTTTTTTCTGTCTTTAATATGTCTTCTGTCTTCCTCTCTCTTCAAGTATGTTCATTTCCTTTTCCTATATCTTTGCTGTTTCCAGTCTTCACCTCTGCCCTCTCTCTCTCTTTCCCCCTGCCTTAATCAGTAGCTAGTGGAGGCTAAATGAGGCTACAGGGAAACCATCTCCATTATTTAACACTCTAACCACGTCTCATTAGTCAGTGCTGTTGTCGTGTGTGTGTGTGTGTGTGTGT
>OMOV01098628.1:0-11842 GCA_900312565.1 Beryx splendens | reverse complement strand
CTCCCACATACAAAAATAAAGCCCTATAAAACACACGCACACACACACACACACACAAACACACACACACACACACACACACACACACACACACACACACACACACACACACACACACACACACACACACACACACACACACAAGTACATTTCTAAATGATCACCCAACCTGTTCCTCTCAGGACATCTGCTGTCAAAAAGCTGTTGGTTTCCTACAGGTTGTGAATAATGAGATTGAAACATTCTCCCAGAGGCGTCACAGCACTCCAGTCAACTTAATTCCACAGCGAGTGTGTTTACATGCTATATGCATCGTATCCTATTGTAATGCACAATATGCAGTGTGTTCTCTTTTTGAATGGGCTCATGCAAATATCATGTTCCAGTTACAAAAACCTGGAGAGTTATGGTAATACAGTTGTTAGCCAGAATACTGAGGCATGTCTACTCCTGATCTGCATCATCTCAATTTACAGTCAGAATATTCCTTTAATTTGTGTATATAGGGATATTTGCATATAAACAGCCTATCCAAAATAGCCAGGATATGAGTTGTTAAGTGAAATACATTGCATGTAAACACACTCAACAGGAGAAGGCTGATATTAGTGCTACGATAATTTTGGGAAACTGTTCTGCTCTGTAGAGTAATGAATAATAGGATGTGCAATCAATATGCAAGATCCAGGGACATTACCCTTGAACTGTCACTGGAGAAAACTTTATTGCAATAAACTGCATGCAGGATGCTCTGATGATTTCCCCAGCGGTGTTGATAATTCTGCAAAGCTTTCTGAATGCAATATGTTGCTTGGTTCATATACCTTTGTCTTAGAGGAGATGAGAGAAATAGTTAAAAAATTGCTGCTCTTTCCCTTTAACATGCTGGCGTCTGAGTCTCTTGTTCCTTCTCCCTGTAGCAGAAATGTGTCGTCCTCTCCATTTCAAGCCAAGGATATGTGTCAGTGTTGCTGCAAAAGTGTGCAAATGATATTCATAATAACAGACAACAAAACAGTGGTTTGTGAGAAAGCAAGAATAAGCGCATCTTTTGCTTCTATGGTGTGTGTGTCTGTGTGTCTGTGTGCATGCATTTTGGGCGTTAGACAGTTCCATCGGGGCAGAAGAATGTCAGGACTTCTGGCTTCATGTATTCCAAACATTTGACATACACTTGATTTACCATGCTGTGCATATGCAAAGTAGTCATATCTGTGTCTACTTCATTGATTCCACTGTGCCTGACATTTTAAATCAAGCGCACCTCATGAATTTTGGCTTCTACTAGGAGCCACTCACTGTACTTCAGGCAAGGATCTTCAGGGAAAACTAACTGTAAAACAATGGTACAATTACACAAACAATATTAAACGGGATAATAACAAATGAGATGCATACTGGAAAACGGCACTTTAAAAATACTGAATTCCATTGTTTACTGCAATGATTACACCAAGGCAAGGTAATAAAACCAAATGATCAGAGTGTTTAATGGTCAGTGTGTTTACTCTTTATGTACTAGAAACTTTATGTATTTGTTTGCTTTGAGGTGTTTCTTTTAAACTTATGCTCATTTGAGATTTACAAGACAATTGTGAATGGCACAAAGTGTCTTTTGCAAACCAGGAAATGTACCAAGAAGACAAACTAAGGTGGGTCCACTTGGTTCCATGCTGCACAAATGACCATTTAAAGCTCAAAACATTCCCTGATGTTTTCTCCCACGTATTTCTGATGGCATCGGCACCACTGGCACTCATGTGGGCAGAACAACTGTCTACAGGATATCACCTTATAGTTGTGCAGTTGGTGTTAAGTACTGTAAAAAAAATAGCCAACATTTCTCCACACAAAATTCATTCTTTTTTACCCTGCACATAAACAAAAAGACAAAGTGAAACCATTCACATCTATATTTTAATTTTATTTTAGAAGCAGCCAAGACAGTTTTCAGTTGTACTTTTTGTTTCAGCTTTTATTTCAGTTAACTGCAATGGTTTTTTTTTTTATAACAGCTGGTTTTCATCTTGGTTTACCATAATAACTTTGCACCAGAGAGGCTCAGGGCATCATCTCAAACACTAAGAATTATTTGCAGTTACTGTCTAAGCCAGATCTCGTTTGTGCTGCTCTCTTTGGTGAGTCATCCTGCTGGATTCATGTATTATCAGTTTTGGTATCACTCCATCTGGAATCAGTCGGTAGTAAATTCCTGTCAGCCACTGGGGAACTGTGATGCAGAGAAGATGAAGAGTCTTCACAAAACTTCGGTAACTTCCAGGCAGCAGAAACACTGTCCGCTCTCTGAAATTTATGTTCCTGCAAACTGTCAGGCTCCAGCCCCCCGTGACCCTGAATAGGAATAAGCGGGTAAAGACAATGGCTGAATGAATGAATGAATGAATGAAAAGTTCCAGGTGCAAGAGTTGTTCCCTGGGCAGGTTTCTCATGAAAAATGACGATGTCTCGAAGAAAGCAGATGTCTGCCGTACAAATCAGCGTCATGTGCAGCAGATCGTGTACCTATTGCTGTCACTGGAAACACAGTGTACTTTATGTGCCTATGTGTGTGTCCTTGACTGTATACTTCTTAGCCTGCTTATCCATACACAGAATGTGTGATGAGTGAATGTGAAAGAGAGACAGGTGGCAAAGAAAGGGAAGTGAGAGCAATATGACGTGCTTGGTAATGTCAAGTCTTCCGCTCGGGACTTGAGAGCTTTTCTTCTTTTTGCTGAGAACATGTTCACCAGGCCTAAAAATATTTCAACCTCCAAGTTTTTGTAATGAAGAATTATCCCAGAGAAGAAAAACAACATTCACAGCTGTTACTTCACTATGTTTATAGTCTTTCCTTCCTCTTTTCCACTTAGGAAGTTGGCAAAATAAAACAAAAAGTAAGACGAAATCAGGCTTTATTAAACATTACTGCAGACTGGCGACTATTGACAGTTTTATTAGAATATCTATATTGACATGATTAACTTACAGGCGCCTTCTTTTATCTTTAAATATATTTGTTCACACTGAACCAAATTAGTTGTGTCTTTAAACAGTCTTGCCCTACCAACAACCCTTCTTACTATCTGAATGCAGTTATTTTTATTCATTTGAATGCAATATTGAATTGTTCATATCTGGTTTTGTAAATATAATTCTTGCAATACAGGTTATTTTAATAAAGGCCACGTGATCTGATCCTCTAGGAATGGAGATGGTAGTTTTCCAGAGAGTTGATTGGCTTTTTTACGTTTGGATCCAACAGCTTGAACATAACCTGCTCCAGAGGTTATGAGTTACCATGGTGATGTACCCTGCTTACAAGTGAGCCACATTGTGAAACTGAAATAACATTTTTTAAACACAAAGCTGTAACCAAGGTTCAGTTCAAACCTACTTATATTCAGTTTGTGGTCAGTGATATAGAATAGAAACCTATATGGGACATAACACTGCAGTAATGTAGAGGGGGAGTGGCAGGGTCGCCTAGTGGTTAGATAGACAGACTTCAACCATAGGACCCGGTTCAAACCCCTGTGTCTGCCTGCTGTAGTGACCTTGAGCAAGACATTGGACCCCCAGCACCTAGGGGTTCTGCTCTGTAGCTGAGCTGCACCCTGACCTGTCCGGAGGAGGGAAGACAGAGGAAACTACAGGGATCAGTACAGCCTCTCCTTATTGGTATAAACACATTCTGGTGTTTTTATGTCTGTCCTGTCCATTGTTTGAAAAAAAGTCTTTATGAAGGAAGACTAAACTGTCTGCGCAGCAATTCCTGCATCCCCTGTGTGTTGTGTGCGTACATCAGTACAACACACAGGGGATGTGAGACAGTGGGAGAATCTATCTATATCTTTTTAGGTCCTCAGCTAAACTATTTATTTGTGGTTCCTCAGCATGAAAATGTCAGAAGAACACTGCTGTGCTCTATTCTTGCACTCCACTCAATCCAATTTTCATTTCCCCTTTTCTTTTTATAGTTTAAGTTTCCTTTAAGTTTTTTAAAGTGCAGCCACTCCATCCTTTAGAATGACCATGGCTCCTTGTATCATGCCGTCTCTGTTACTCTGTTTGGATTTGGAGTGGAGGGAGGGCAGAGCAAAATTGTCAAAAACAGTGATTTGAAGTGACATACAGAGCTCCCATGATCTAAGATGTTTGAGCTTTTCCAATTTTATCTAGTAATTGACCCCTTTATGGTTTGGAGTGGTGGGGGTGTCATGTAACCTGTTGTCCAGCAGATGGAGGTCTTGCTTGCTCATTTTCAGCCCTGAGCCATACCAGTGGAGAAAATCACAGCTAGTGAATGTTACTAGAGAGACCAGGGTTTGAATGTAGTGTTTGTGTTGTGTGTGTGCATCTATATCAAAATATGGTGTTGCAGTGTGACGGTATCTATATTACACTTGTACAGTGCCTTTTAGAGAGCATTCGCTGGTGACGCATTCAGAATAAAAACACAAGTTGCCCATTTCTTGCAGATATGTCAAGGTTTCATTTTCTTTTTCAAAGAGGTGCGTTTGTACAGATGTCAAATACATACACCGACAGGGTTTCTCCATTGCTATAGAGGAAGGGGGTAGTGAGACACAGGGACTTGGTGAGTACAATATAGTACAAACAAGTTGGCTGGAAACTGCTCCGGCCCCCTGCAGGCAAGTCTGTCCTTGCTGGTCTGTCCTAATGTCCAGTTCTCTGCCACAACCTCAGGGGCCAACGGTCTTCAGTTCAGTACTTGGTGTCACAGGTTAGCAGAGAAACATCTAGACAGACGGGTTGCAAGCCTCAGGGCTGAGTGTTCAAGACAGGGGGAGGAATCAACTGAGCCGCAGCTGACAGATAAGCTCCACCCCCTCCGTGGCAGTGGGCGGGGCCAGAGAGGTCGCAAACCGAAGAGCCTGCCCCTGCTGACCAAGTGTTTGTTGCCTTGTACAGAATGGCAGACAAAAAATGTTCAGTACACTGAAGAGTAATCCTAGTCATCTCCAGCATAATACATGTAATATCATAATAATAATTCATAGTCCATTATCAATAATGACGGTTGTTAATCATATCAAATTATATGTAATAAATTTACATATCTTGTAACCCATATCAAACAGCCCACCAATGTAAATTGATTGGGGTGAAACTAAACTGTTAAGTGGGCCTCTAGAAGTTTTTTTTTCTTTCTGCCTGAGTTGGTTATCCAGCGCTATGGACATTGACAAGACGTCAAACAACAGTCAAGTTTGAACAAAAAAAAAGGAATCCTGATCGAATTCTGTTCACTTTCAAAACACAACAAAGTGCCAAAAAACATCCTTTTTGCAAAATGAAAATACAAACATCATGAAACAAAGAGCACACATGCCTTTTTTTCTGATCGAAAAGTCAAAGCTCGCACACCAACATTCATTTTATTTGTCATTTTGTGCAAGTAAAGAAGCCAATTAAAAAAGACAACATCAGCGGTGTTCCTCCAATGAGAAAGCTTGTCACAAAAACTCAACAATGACACATTCTCTACATAGTTTTAAGTCCCCTGACATTATATTGAGTGCTACAAGGAGACCAAAAACACAAAGCTCCTGCACCAAAGATAACGCAAACAAAGCAACGGTTTGCACGCACCCTTTCCACACCACAGTCAAACCAAGCTGTGCTGACCTGCTCACCGGTGTATCCGCCAGATTTCTTAGAACCGAAAAGGTCAAATGTCAAAAAAAAGAACAAAAAAAATTGGCATGGCACAGCTTGGTTTGGGTCAGTGTGGCGTGGAAAAGGTCCCCAACAAACCAGAACACAACAAAAGAAGGGATACGTTCCATGAGAAAAGGTTTTCCCAGTAGAAAAGAACCAAGGAACCACCTAACACCTCGGCCCGTTGGACCCAAGAACGCGCCGGGCGCCAAGCGAGATGGAGCACAGACAGATAAACGCAAGGTTACGGCAAGGCGATGTGCAAAAACTTAAACCGAGCCATCTCTCTCTTTTTCATCCATATTCACCCCCTCTTTTTTCCTCTCTGTCATTCTCTCTGTCTGTATTGAATGAATGTTACCCCTAGGGAAGGTACCGGTCTGAGACAGAGGGGTTAGACCAAGCCCATCCTAGGATTAGAAAGTGCTGAAACATTATCAAGTCTTTTACGTCTACTTACATGTGCATCTCTGTTGGTTTTTTTTTTTTTCTTTTTTTCTTTTTACAAAAAGTGGTCCCCACTAAGAATGAGGTTTCTTTTCTTTTTTTTCTGTGGGTCTCACCGAGAACCGTTGAGGGTCAGGGTTTATGATCTCACAGACAATATAGGAGAAAATACTTGATTACACACACACATGCGTCACACACACATACCCTCACACACACCCACACACACACGAACATCAGGTGCACGCAAGCAAACATACATACAAAGACTCCATGTCATGGCATGCATGACACATGGTGCAGACAGACACACACACACACACCAACAGGACATGATACACTCTCTCACACGTACAAATTCAGGAAGGCCGCAAAGACAAAAGGGGAGGAGAGGTATGGGCGATCTCTCCATTGGTTTTGTTTCTGTTCACAAACATCCTAACTCAACATACAGTAAAATACACATACATGAGCCATTAACAAGGATGAGACACTGGAGTAGGACTACGCTACATACACTTGGCACGGCAAAGGGGGGGGAAACAAAATGTAAGTATTGCACATTGTGGTACATTTCAAAGGGGATAAAAGGTCAAACTTGGGATTACCTTGGAAAGGTCAAAGCGAAATGAAAAGAACATCAAATCCTCCAAAAATTGTTGGAACTTTATCACGATGTGCCGTTCCCTCTCCTGCATTCACAACGCACAGCTGATCAAAACAATGTGAATTTACTGTGTGTGTCAAATTGCTTTGTTTCAACTGTAGTTTTCTTATTATTAAGCATTAATTTCCATTGGAGTATAAATACTATGACCTGTATATACTAAGAACATGTAGGTGGTGAAAAGATGATTGTTAAAAGATGATGTTAAGGGGGGGAACAGGCAGTCCAGGCCAGCACTGGAAAATCCAGGCCAGGCGATATTGAAAGGTAGCTAACGGTTGCTGAGGGTAAATTGATTGCTTTGCCCCAGGTGGAGGTGCTTGTGAGGCTGGCTGGCTATGATTGGGTACCTGAAACAAAGTTAACGAGGTCACTACGGGAGACGTGGCAACAAGGCAGACCTGGGCGGAGTCAGGACATCTATTGTTACTGCAGGTGATATTGATTCACACCATGTCATATCCAAACATACTGGTGATACATTCCTACTGAACATTACATGTTTGCGTTAAAGGAATGCAAAATCAAGCGCACCCACAGCGTGACAACAGCGTTTATGACTCTGACCAGCTGGGATAGAGGAGGTTTTGGGGGTTATGGTCTGTTACTGCATATATGAGACACTTCCCTGAAAAACTGGCAACTGGTGTTGCAACTGCAATACCTAAAGATTTAGACAGAATTCATGATAATGGGCTTAAGAGGGTGTATCTGCATCTGAGTTGAGTTCAGGTTATTTATATTAGCTTCTAAAACTACCAGATCCAGATCTATGACAACTGTATTCTCTGTATGGGCTGAAAAGAGATGTTGTGTGGCAACTCATACATCTCTTTGTTTTGGTTGTAATGCTAGAGGATTATTACATGTTTATTGCAGAGAACTTGTGGAATGATTCTGTGTGCGTGCGTGCGTGTGTGTGTATGCATACATGTGTACCACTCATTCACGAGTAAAGTGCCTGAATGTTGTGGTACTATTGCTTTCTGAAGTAGCCAAAGCAACAACAGCATCGCTTGGCTTTGGCTCTATATGTCTTCCTCTTTACCTGACCTACAGTAAAAGTTTTGATGGTCTGAGTGGTTGACAAGTTTGTTTAGATGATGTTGTGGTTCTGCTTTCTCTTGTGTCTAGAGAGAGAGAGGGGTAGGACAAAAAACATGGACACACATACAATTACAGTACATACAGCCATGCACACACATGTACACACACACACACAGATTGGCATACATGCATACACACACGTATACTATTACTTCTACTACTAATGATCATGACGAATCGATAGGAAAAGGAAGAAATGAAAATGCACTGCCGCGATGTAGATCTGAGAAACCCTGTTTTATTATAAAAAATAAAGCATTTTCAAATCTCATATGGGGTGTACTCATTCACCCACCATCACCACACTTCTGTCCATTTATCCAACCATCCGTCCATCCATCCTTCATCCACCTGAGCACACATCCATCCTGCCATCACCCTGGTAAACTCCCTCCACCTGAAACAGTGTTGCCCCGCACAAAAGATCTAGGATCAGAATTTAACAGTTAAACCTTACTGCTGTATATTGTTATTGGGATGGAAATGCGACTGATCCAGTATCATTTCTTACAGGCAATGACACTGCCACCTAAAAGATATCTCCACCATCTAAAATCACCTGAATAACGTGGCTGATTAGAAAGCTCGTGATGCTAATCTAAGCACTATCCCTACTGACCATACTCTATTGGAGCATGCAGCGTGTGAGAAGCCTCAACATGCTGCATGACACTTTCAACACACCACATTCAGAACATACTGAAGCCCAAACATGTGTCTACCGTCACGCTGTTTTTGTTCTTCGTGATCCCTTTTTTGTTTTACTATCACTCATGTCACATTGCATTATGGCTAGTTTTTTTTTTTACTCTACTCATTTGTGGTAAGTATTTTCCTGTTGTTCAAATTGAAATAGCAAACAAACTCCGAAAACTGTGCAATATTTGTGCATTTTCACTACACTGGTGTTGGAGAAAATTAAACTAAACCATTTGATATTCAGTATAATAAAAGGGCCAAAGGATCACCAGGTGGTACACACTTTTCAGCCACATCACACCTCTAAGACCAAGCTCAGAAAAGGGGCGGGACTTGAGCTTGCATTATAGGTAAGAGCCTGTGAAGATGTCCGACTGGATGACCATCGGCCCAATTGTTTACAGACCTCCAAGGCCATGTTCAGAATGGGATACTACTCCCACTATACATACTGCATGCAACATGTAACTCTGTGGCACACAGAGGTATGTTTAGTCTGGTAGTGTCCCTTTCCGAACACGGCCCAAATGTTTGGGCCAACCAGGCGAGCTGAGGTAACTGCTACATATCAGTAAAATGGGGTTTCAGCTGGCTGAATACACAGGCCATGTTCAGGACTGAACCCGAGCCCCTACACCCTGGACAACTGTTTACTTCAAACCAGCTGGTTTGGGCAGCTGGGAAAGTCGACAAGAAAAAATCTGAGTGGATTGTTTTTCTATTTATGGGTAAGACGGATGCTATGACATTTTTCTCCAGGCATTTGCGGGGGGAAAATCTGCATTTCTCCTTCAGCTCCACTACAGATGGTTTATCTTTGTTTGCATTCTCTGATTAAATTCAATAGACAGGCACAGGCTCAAATTCTAGTTTGCAGCTAGTGGTGCTCCTTGGTTTCAATGAAAAATAACTAACTACGCATGTGTTCGTGAAACTTTAAATGTAATTTGACTTCGACTTTAACTCAATTGTCAATGCAGAAAATTTTCCTGGGCAATGTGACAAGTGCCTGGTGAAGAACAAAAACAAATTGCAGGTATTCCTAAAGTAAAACTATCATCAAACTCTCTATCCAACCTGCGGTCTCCTCCAGTGTGTTATGTGTATGGTCTAGGGCTCGTTGCAGGACAGGGCCGTTAAAGTTATGTCTCCACCCGACTCCCTCCTCCTGATGTGCAAATTGCAAGATTCTCTTAAGTAGAAACTCCAAGTAGAAACACTGGACATTTAACATTGTCTATATATCATGAATATATCATTTTCCTATACACATTATACATACACTCATACACAAACACGCACACGCATGCATGCACGCACACACACACACACACACACACACACAAACACACCACAGGGCACTTTCTGTACAACTGTACTGATAGCAATGTTTCTTTGCAGTAGGGACAATATGCACCAAAATGTAAGCATTTGCATACATATGAATGCTTACAACAAATACAGTACATATCAAAGGTCATTGAGTTTCAGGGACGCCCTATCTCTGTGTGTGAGCGGGTGCGCACTGTTTTGTGTTTGTGTAAGCATGTGTCTATGTGTGTGTGTGTGTGTGTGTGTGTGGACATACACAGACCAGCACTCATGCTCACTCTAGCATACACACATACATCACAAATATATGACACCCTTCAAAATTCTGTGGCCTGAGCTTCTAATCATTGCTCTCAGTCTAATAAAGAACATCATCAGGATATTTCAGCCGTCTCCCTCCTCACGCCAGTTCCCAAACTTTCAAGACTCTGCACATTCCAATGCTTTCCCTATCTTCTGTATGCATTTTGTCATTTACACCACTGAAAAAGACAGCAGTGGCCACAGTCGCTTGACGGCACAGCCACACGTTCTGAAAACAACGACTGGAACTCTCTCCAATACCTGTCACATTCATCCCTTTCCTTGTGAACCCATGGCACAACCACCACATTACCTAATAATGACCCTTCACCTTTCCAAAGTGCTGTTGCTACTTTCTACGCTCGTCTATAAAAAAAAAAATCAAAAAATAAAACATACAGTACTGCGTAAATGAAGAGACAACAAAAATTTGATAAATAACTATGGTGTCGGCTGTATGGTGAGTGTGACAGGTGTGTTAAGTGCTTTGAAACATCCTGACCCTCTCAGAACTGACATGCAAGTTCTCTCGGTTCCTCTCACACAGCCTTTCTTGATAAAAAATATAAAGTAATAAAAGGTCGCATCAAAATTACGAGGATTGTATGCAGTCTTCCTCTAACATTTGCTCAAAGTGAAGTTGCCAACCCAGTGTGTTTGTACTTGTATGTGTTAGGTTAGGGTATATCACATTTACATTAACATTGACCCACCTGGGTTTAACCTAGAACTAAATGACCCCTGATCAAGGTTTTAGACAATCATTGAAAACAAGTATCTACCCATCTGGTGAGACAGGAGAGAGGGGGAAATTTAAAGTGAAACTAAAAAATAAAAAAATAAAGACATCAAAAAAAATGCTCAAGATGAAAATAAAGACTCCATTGTCACCAAACGTTACAGAGGAAGTGTTGTTCCCTCTCTATGGTGTGGCACACTGGCGCTGCCTGATGACTTCACAGGTCAAGTCTGGCACAGCTTGATGGCAGAGTGAATCACACATAGTACATTTAAGCTATAGACATGGAGAATGGAGAAAGACATTTTTCTAACATCTCCCACTGAAACAATCATTCAGCAAATAGTAACAATTTCACGGTTTACCCAGAAATCTTTTCTAGCTCAGGATCAGCTGACATCATATCATCTCTGTGGCCCACTGCCACTCTGTTGGCCATAGGTGGTGGGAGAGTGACTCCGTCCAGGCGTTCTCCTGAGCAGCCTCACTCGCAGTGCACAGGGAGTGAAATCAATCAAGACACTAACTGTGGGCTATTTCAATTTGAAATTTACATAATGTGTAACTGCAGCCAGCCAAACAGAGCCATCAAGCAATGCTTCTGTGTGCCACACGGCCACCAATAGACATTTAGCACACAAATCCCTCGCCACAGGTCATCTCATGAAAACCATCACAACGGCACCGATTGCTTGTGTAATATCAAATCCATCTATGAAAACGTGTTATAAACTACATGGACTTAATGTAAGGTGATAACATGTAGGGTAAATTTGCCTCTACAGTACAGTATTCATGATAGAAAATAAAAACAGAAAATAAAATTTCAAAACCAAGAGAAATGAAACATTAATGTGGGCATT
>OMOV01098620.1:7061-17116 GCA_900312565.1 Beryx splendens | reverse complement strand
CGCACACGCACGCACACGCATGCACACACGCACGCACGCACACACACGCACGCACGCACACACGCACGCACGCACACACACACACACACAGATTTAGCAGACCTTGCATTAAATTCCTGACTTTATCACAGTGACAATTCTGTTATCACCGTTTGATCCCCTGTTCATTATGAAGCATTACCTTGGGTCAGGTCCACATAGTAACTCTGATGTTGTCCATCTTCTGAGCTGATGTGAAACTGGAAGCTGGCCCCCACCTGGCTGACCAAAGTTTCGGACAGCAGCGACTTGACCACCCCGAGCATCTCTTCCACAGACCCTGGCCTGGTCACCACAGCCTGAGGCGCACTGCTAAGCTCGTCTGCAAACGTCACACTGTCCTCTAAGGACACACAAGGCACAGACACATTACATGACATTACAGTAGTGGGTACATACAGCATAAAGTAAGTTTGAATGTGTTGCAATACCTTGCTGAGGCAGTGAAACTCCACTCTGACTGAGGAAGTGCATAGCTAGCTGCTGAATGGGGCCAGCGAAACCTTCCAGTCCAGGTATAGAGGGAGGCATGATGACTTGTCCAGAGGGGTTTCCCTCCGGGGCTTTCAGCAGAGAGCCCAAGGTGAGCTCGACCCGGTCCACCTCCAGCCCCCAGGGCCGAGTCATCTCATTGATGTCCATCTGTAGAGGAAGAAGGGAAGTTGGTTTAAACTGATAGTTTGAAAAGTCAGCAGCCAGTTGATAAGGCAATAAAAAGTCTGACTGTTGTCTCACCCCGAGATATTCTCCCAGTTTGACTCTCTCAGTCTGGATCTCCCTGACAGTCTTCTTGCCCAGGCTGTGGGTCATAGCGTTCTGTGCCGTAAGCCTGGTGGAGGCGTTGAGGTCCTGGATGGACACCACTGACATGACCGGGTTCCAGATCCTGAACTGGATGTCTGCTCCCACTGACAACACACCGCCATCCCGCGTAGACACCTAACAAGGTAACATTTTACAAGACATTTACATTTATTTAGACCTACTCCTGGCACTGGTGAAAATACTGGTAACTTAAGATTTGTCACAATTTACAGAAAGGAGGCTCTTGGGTATCGTCTAATAGATTCATCTGAAAACACATATGACTAATCTAGATATGAAGACATCGCCTCTTTCTTTATTCCTAAAGCAGGTATCCGCTGTGTTCACGGTGTAAGACTGATTTTAAAGTTCACATGCTGACTGCTCACAAGGAGGGTCTTGGCACCATTAAGTGACCCAAACTTGACTCCTTGAGTCTGACATTCAAAACATATTCACACTGCTAATTTTTGCTATATCAGTCAAGGATTTGTATTCAAATATGAAAATTACGAGGGCAAAGATTTTACCACATTTAGACTGATCCGCATATTAGACGTTGTTCCCAACGCTCAAGAGTGTACACAGGTTAAACAAGGAGGATTCAAGAAGGGAGACAGAAGACTATAGAAGACACACTCAACACACAGAAATGGAAAAGTAAAAGTTTGATATACTTAATGTAGAGCACTTGCTGTTGGTATTTGTAAGTTCTGGAATAAATCCCCAACAACAAGAAGTAACAACTCTTATTAACAGTTATTCACAAACATTTCCCAGTGTCCGTTTACTCTCTGGTTTCAAAACTGAACAGTGCACCAACAGCGCCACCTGTAGGAGTAAAACACACTCACACACAACATAAACAAGAAGCCTTACACATTCAGTTGGCCCTGAACATGAGGGATGGTCCAAAATGTTGATTTAACTGCCCGTGGCTGATGAGCAGCAAAGACTCCTCGACTCACAAGTGTAAGAATCACGTCTTCAAAATGTTACGCTGACGACATGAGAGTTTCTCATCTGTGCTTGCTGTCGCTTATGTGTAGAAAAGCTATACAGTCCTCCTTAGATCAACCTGAGCATCAGAAATGCAAACACCAAGAAGAAAATGAAGAGCAAAGCACTTTCATCTGTGGTTTTTAGGAACATAACTTAATTTCTTGATTTAGTTTAGTTTAGCCAAGTGGTTTGTGCTAACAACTTGTCAGAGGATCTGAGAGAAGCCATCAAGTATGATTTTTTTTTTTAAGAAACAAAGCTAATTCCATGACTGTACTTCGCTGAACACACTATCCTCCCAGCTGGCTACAATTAAAGGTGTTTCTTGCTCCACATTTGAAAGAGTTGTCCATCATAACAACTGACTGTATGGTCACAAATTCCTATTCTTCTTCTATTTTTTTTATTACCTTCTGTACTTTGTTCTGCTACTGTACCGTGCATTGCTGCTGTGACACCCGAATGTCTATATGTGATATCTTATGCTTTGCACAGTGCTGTACCTGGCAAGGAGGGATGTTGAAGGCTCGGGTGCGCAGGTCTACTCTCTGCCACTGGTCGATGAGGGGCAGCACGAGGACGACGCCCGGGCCCTTTGGAGGACAAATCCGACCCAGACGAAACACAACTATCCTCTGGTAGTTAGGAACCACCTACAGGCAAGATCAGTCAGAGTTTATTATGACTAGCCTTAATAGGTGAGTGGTGACTATTGTTATAACAGATCCAGAGATCATTTCAGCTTACTTTGAGCACAAACCATCCTGATATAGGAAAGGTTATGAAGGTGCAGATGTAGACCAGGAAAATGACAATCAGGTGGCAAATCCAGGACAGCCATCCTTGGGAGGCATCTGTAAGAAAGGGAACACATATTTGTCACAATATGTAACGTTATGATGCTGCTGTAGTCAAATTTACACGATAGTCACTCACTAAATGTGACTAGCAACATCCATCGTCCATTTTGAATAGTCAACTTGAAATCTCCTCTAGAGTGCAACAGTGAAATTGGTAAGGGAATACAGACTTCTTTTTATTATTTGAGTCTGGTTTGGTTATTAACTCGATACCACTGTTGTAGTTATTTAGCTAGCTGTTCCCCGTTAGCCCGTAGGGACTCGTTTCAAACCTCCTGCTGTAGTTAGTGTTATTACCTACCAGTGAAGTCGTTCTCGGTGATTTTGGGGATGTAGTCAAATGAATGTCCTTTGTGGTAATTGCCTTGCGGTAAAGTTACGTTAAAGCTCTCTGTGGCCACAAACTGGCCAGGACCTTTTGGCGAGGAGTCTCTCTGGGGCAGGGGCTTGTACTGGTGGTAGCTAACGTTAGACGTCTTGCCAAACATTGTCACGTGCAAGTACGTTTATTTATTAAAAAATAACTTCATGGTTAATAGCTGATGTTATACCTTCTCTGACAAAGTGTCAGCAAAAACGGCATCGTCGAATTAAGGCGTCAAACTTAGTAAGGTTACTAAAAACAAAACCGCTTTAGCTGAAAACTGTGTTGATTGCGCTTCTTCCGTGTTTTTCTCCTCCTCTTCTTCTTCTTGGTGTTTACTGTCGGCGGTTGGCGCTCAACCTTAAATTTGCGCATTCGCGCCACCTAGCTCCTCGACTGGTACTACTACTAACTGTCGACCATAGATTTTATAATTTATTCCTGGATCCACATAACATGGGTTTTTGACAGCAGATGATCAAGGTTTTGTCTCAGCGACCCCGATTTTAGAAGAGTTTTGTTGTCTGTCTCTTTTAGGAGAAGTAAACCTCTGATCAGGATAGTTATTCTCCTACATCCTGTCCTAGTGCTGACTTATCGTGGATGAAATAATAGTGAAATAAAACTAGGGACCCAGTGGACCACACGGACCCGTTTGGGAACCAGTGCTCTAGTCTATGAAGTTATTTGGGCAGCGTTTGGTGACTCTTAAAATTAATCTTCACACCTTTACAGTCTAGTAAACAACGAATAGACATATATAAAACAGATATTTATGCACATATTTATTACAAATACATTAAATCAAAATACACATTTTCATTTATAAATAATAAAACAATTTTATTTCTTACTACTCAAAAGTGATCTATTTATTATTTATTTAGGAGAAGCAGCATTTTGAACAAAATTCTAATACTTACAAAGTCAATAGTGTCATCATCACTGAACAAAAACAATACGTTTATTTAATTAAAATGGTATCAGCTTTAATTATTCTGCATCTGAGAGAACTTTCATGGAGAAATGAAAGAAGTAAAGTTTAAACAGCGAGATATTGTGTTGCTTGACAGCCGGCTTCATTTTGCCCCCCTCGAGGCTTGTCTAGTTTCTGAACATGTCACACAGGAGCTTCTCCATGGGTGTGCTGCCGATGGTCCTGTGGAAGAACAGCTCCTCTATTTTCTGAGAGCTCACAAAGTGGAGCGATGGCAGCAACAGTAACAGTCTCCCGAACCTTGAGGGACAAGAACAAAGAGGTGAAAGAGTGAGTTCATGTTCCTGTACTGCTGTTTAACAGACAAACGCAGTGCTTTTTCAGATATGTCAGATATTGTTCTGTTTGAAGCCCATGGTATTATGTCAGAGAAACAGTTACAGAAGGTTGGAGCAGGCGTACCTGGCACTCTGGCCGGGGTAAATTGAATGGATGTGTTGACCCAACAACACCTGCGACTGGTCCTGCAGATTCTCCACCTGCTCTGGGTCTTTGAGGCCACGCGTCTCTGCTCCGGGGGAATCAAACAGCAGACATTAGTTACAATGGCCACTCACCAAAAAACACCCATCGCCAGGAAGAATGAAAGAATACCTCACCTGGCTTGAAGAGTACGATGGCCTTCAGGCAGGCAAACTCAGTAGGGTCAACAGCCAGGGCCTTGAAGCGATTGAAGACCTCCTCCAGCATGCGCAGGTCGGCTGAGGGGAGGCTGGTCTTGGACTGCTGTGTGGGGGAAAGGTCTGGCAGAGACAGAAGAGGGAAGCTGTCCAAGGGCAGCGACCACTGGATGGCACACAGGAGGAACATCTCATTCCAGGCTTCCTCCAGCAGAATCACCTGCAGATGAAACAGGAGCACATGTATCAGTCTCACCCGCGATCCTAAGCTCCTTATACATCTCCAGTATACAGGTCAGTTCGTTCAGTTGAGGCACAGGTAAATCCATCCACAAATATCGATGAGTCCAACCTGGTCTCGAAACGGCAGGTGAGAAAACACTGGCAGGTTCTTCGCCCACTTGACCGACATGAAGAGGAGGCGAGCCGATGTCTCGTACACACTCTCCAGACAGGTGGAGTCGTATGGGGACGAGCGGCTGTCAGAGGGGGTCCTCTCCCTCTCTGGCTCGTTAGTCGTCACATCGATATTCTCCTCCACTGCAAACAAAAGAGACAGAGAGTCAGACAAATGATGAAGACTTTATGGTTGAAACTCTAAGTCATGAGATTAAAAAAAAGGCCTTTTGAATGTCTTTAAAAACTTTTCTCCTCCTCTCCTTTCTCCTCCTTACTGGATTTAGAAAGCCTTGGAGATTGTGGATACAGCTCAAGAATTTATTTTTAGAGCTAGTATCTCAGTTTTCTGTACTAAGTATATATAAGTGTTTAAAATGTATATAAGTGTAATATGTTCAGATAAGACAACAGACAAGACGTAAACTCCAACTACCAGGAACCAAAATATGCTACTGTAAAGCAAACCATAAAATGCATTTGCAAACTGATTTAGTCCATGTCTGATTGGACACATATTGTGCTTATACATGCATGCCGTCCTCAACTGATATCCTTCAGATGATCTCACCGTCCTCAGGCTCCAACTTGGCGCAGGTCTCTGCAGTCAGCAGGCTGACCATGAAGCGGTGGTTGTTCTTGGGGCTGCTGCAGCGCTGTGCGGGGGCAGGAGGGGTGATGGAGGAACTGATCAGTGCTCTGCTGATGACCGATGAGTAGGCGGCAGACGAGGCGGGCTCCCGTGTGGTGGCCAGGTGCTCCTTTTCAGGGTCCACATTTATAGAGTCGAGATTGACCTGGGATGTGCTTCGAGGCTGCCGCTCATTCTGCACAGCTGTGAAGGGACAGGAATATAACATGCTCTGGAGATACTCAAGGCTTTACAGGAAGCATGTCTAGTCTATGCACAGATGAGTTATTTTAATTTAGAGCTTCTTTTACTCACCATCTTTGTTCATGCCAGCTTGGAGGCATCTCTTCAGTCGACAAGCTTGGCACTGGTTGCGATGAGCCTTGTCAACGGGACACATGCCAGTTCCAGCCTGACACCTATGAGATTGACATAAACAATATGCTCATTGAACACTATTAGAACGTTGAAATGCATAGAGTTACTTATTATACAAGCTGTATTTCACCCTGTAGTCCTGAGCACTGCCCTACTAGGATCAACTAGTCTATTGTGTTTGAAGACCAATCTGAAAATCACTCTGCCTCCTCCTCACCTGTAGATGAGTCTTCGTCTCACACTGCGCTTGAAGAAGCCGCTGCAGCCGTTACAGGCATAGATGCCATAGTGTTTACCGCTGCTTGAGTCAGCACACACTTTACAAAGCAGGCCTTGGCCAAATGCTTTCCCTACAGCTGGAGAAAATTTAGATGCAGAGAACAGACAGCATGAGTGAACACTTAACATTATGGACATGATCAGTTTGACAACTGCAATGTTATGTAATAATCTGCTTTACGGCAAGATATGTTAGATTTTTGGATTTTTGTTCTTTAATTGAGAAAGTCTGTTTAAAGTCTAATTTATAATTGCTGGCTCACCTGATTCAGTTCCATCTGCGGTGTGTTGTATTGAGTCCTTAGAGTTGTCAGAAGGGAAGGTCTTGATTTTGGACATGTGGTCCTCCATTTTCAGATGTATGCTATCTGAATGTCTTAATAAATTGTTTTAATACAAATGAGGGATTATTCCCAGAATTATTTCCTCTTCTGTATAAAGCTGTCCTCTTTGCTGTCGTCTGGCTCGATCAAAGCAATCTTTCAAGAGAAGTCTTGACACTTTGCAACGTCCCTCAAAAGAAAAGGATATAGAATATCATTTCACCAAGGCTGATAGTTCTGATGTAACTTCCTCAGAGAGTAAGTCCTGGAGTGTTGTTGGTCCTGTGCTGATGTCCTGTGCTGGTAGTTTCTGATGTTACGGGGGTCAGCAGAGTCACAGAAGTAGTTTGCCGCCTCTCTACTTCTTTCTTCCTCTCTGCCAGAGTGAGTGTGTGAGCTTGTGTCGTCTGGGGGTTCTCCGAAGGAAGACAAGCAGATTAGCAGCAGGCGCTGTGTAAGCAAATGCTGATTTGTCATCCTCTTAATCTTTACTGTCCATAAGGGTGAATCAATCAGTCACACCACTTAGAGGGATAACCATACTCAACAAATGTGAACATTGGAAAGGAAAAGGAAGGATTCATGCAGCACCCTTTCCCTCTAGCCCACACTGGTATTAAATTCATCTGTGATGCATGCTCTGCAGTTAGGATGCTGCTGCTGAGTGGTGATATCACCAGCCAACACTTACCAGATCAACTGTAATCTGCATTGTTTTCTCTATTATTCCATGTTCGCTCTCTGCCAACCATTTCTTTCTTAAAGCTAACAGAGATTTCCTACTTCGACCATTCTTCTCTCCATATGTCTCATGTCACTGTGAGACATGTAAATCTAGAGTGGCCTCAGATGCACAAATGGGTAGTGCATTTATTATCATCTAATGTCCATTGTTGTCATGTTTTGTAATATAATTTGTTGCACAGATGTACATGCCAAAAGGCAGTGTTAGAGACATACTCATATAGTACTTGGATCACCTTCCAGTTTGCAGAGCAAGTTTTATAGCCTAGTTAAGGCATTCCCTCTGTGCCATTTTGGTCCTGCCAATGACACTTAACATCAGCACCCTTGCCATGTGGCCTCGGGAGAATACAGACACCCCCAAATCAGCAAAGTAGCTTATACAACCATGAAAGGTGGTCTCTCTCTCTGAGGGGGCTCATGGAAGGGGGTTATGAGAAGAAAAACAATTAGCTCTGAGATTGAAAGAGCAGCAACGAGTTGACCCTTAAGTCCATTCTTCTGCCATATGGTGGCTGCTCTCTGGATCCCCAGTCTGCCTAATTAGTGACCCGTGCACAATTTACCAGTAATGAGCGGCCTGAAGTCAGTGATCTGCTCTTTCCCATGATGTATGGCTTTATCGTAAGCTATTAGATAGTGCAGGATCACAAAGAAAAGCTGGAAGTAGCAACGCCAATGCTTGCTATTCTCTGTACAGGTCTCTCTAACCATGGCTGAAGTCTTAATAGGCGTAATTGCAATGAGAGAGCACCAGAATTTTCTCCAACTACAATAACATCTACTCTGTTCAGTCAGTTTTTGACAGAGCCCCAAAGTAACACTAAGTCACTAGAGATACTGACGTGATTGTCTGGCTTGTCCACAGACTGATTTCTTTCATGTCTAAAATCCTTAATAAGTCACTCTTGATTTTAGGAGGGCCACTTTGTATTGAAAACAGAGCTCTTCTGTTGGCCTAAACTGGTGTATAAAAGGATTACAGACTCTGAGCAGTGTAGGGGGGTCGTCATGGCTGGCAGACGGAGCCATTTGAACTCGGAACTCGTTGTCTGAATCAGTTGTATAATCTGGGGAGGGGGACAATGTAGGTTTTTCTCAAGAAGTAAGTGCCAGAGTAAATATATTACTAAAAACTACAACCATATATTTGACTGTACATTTTGAATTGATTCACTCATGTTACTGAGGTGCAATTCTCTACAGGTAGGTTTTATTGCAGATATTACAAAAGTAAAAGAACCAAACCAGTCTCACAATACTTATAAAATGAAAATGTCTTCAGTCCAGTAAAGCAGTATGGAAACAAACTTAGTGGTGGGTTGACAACATGGGGCACCATACTGCAATTACAGATTGGGCCTTTAAGTTCAATGTACTCAGTTTTGGTAACCTGTTGAATTCAAGTAGCATATTGACCTTCCCCCAGACTAAACTTAAAGGGATTCCCATTGAATTTTAACTTTGAAATCTGATTTTGTCTTGCTATGTTCAGTCTGTTTTTGTAAGCATTTGTGACTGACTTCCAGAAATGACAGAAAGTTGTGCTGCATGCTGATTCCATAGAGAACATGGAAAGTAAGTCTGTGGCAGAACCCAATATGATTTTCTGATAATAATTGTACATTGTCTGATTTGGGACTGATAGATCTACTATAATTATGTTTGATGCCATTTAATATCAAAGCTCATAAAACATTGCATGACACCATAGTCAGCTTCTCATTCATTGTGAATGGAGCAACTCCAGCCTGTAAATTATTATATCATAAATGACAATCTGTGTTCTC
Source organism: Beryx splendens (assembly GCA_900312565.1). Classification (NCBI taxonomy): domain Eukaryota; kingdom Metazoa; phylum Chordata; class Actinopteri; order Beryciformes; family Berycidae; genus Beryx; species Beryx splendens. The sequence continues at coordinate 7,889 of OMOV01098620.1, read as the reverse complement.
TCATTTCTAACTTTGGGAGAAGCTGGTTGAAGTGTCCTGGGCCATCAAGAAAACATATGTGAATTCTAAATTTGAGAGCTATGCCTCTAATTGTGTGTGAGCATCTGCATTCAATTGATCACTTTTTGAAGTGATCGCCAGTGTACTTTGGGATAACCACAAGTGGATTTAACCTAATTTTCACACATTTAGAGCTATGTATCAATGAAGCATAACCTACCAGTCTGACTTTGGACAGTAGTTGTATTAATTTACACTCAAAACATCAGATACCTACTCATTCTTCTTGTCACAGATTTTAAGTGCATCTGTTGTTGTTGCCGATCTAGGAACTTAAGCCTATTCTAGTGTTGCACTCATTGTCAGTCACACTGGATGAGCCTAAAATGCTTAATTATACTGATCTAAGCAGTGCTGAATGTTGCAATCTGGAGTCCCAATTCTGCAATATTACAGCAGGTGTTCCTGCTATATAGGGACAGGAGCCACATGGATTACCTTACCTGCACAGGGGGAAGCAGATCATCCACACGTCAGCACACAAGTAAACAGTAGGGCACATACTAAGTCTCATACTAAGTCTGTACTTGTAAGGCACATGCTTATAGGTCATCCTTGTGACTACTTGTTGGTTAGATGTTTCAGACCATGGATGTTCGAAATCTGATGGTTTGTGGTATGTGATGATACCTTGAAACCTGAATATATCATATGCCAAATCTAGATGTGTGAATGAGTTACACATATATAAAGGGGAATTATCAAAGCTTTCCATTGCAGTGAAGATGAAATATGAAATAAGTTCTCCCTAGATCGGAAGAGCACACG
>OMOV01098608.1:0-10135 GCA_900312565.1 Beryx splendens | reverse complement strand
TCTGTGGTTAATCGCTAATTCTTGTGGCCGTTTTTTTTTTTTTTTTTTGTTTTTATCAGTTTTACTGTTTGTGAGTCAGCTGGAAATATGCATGTAAAAAAAGAAAATGTTCAACTAAGGTGAAATATCTCTCGAGAAACATTTGATTCTACTAAAACCGGGAACTAAACACTAAATACACTGTTTGCATGCAATGCAATTCATTTATTAACATTATAATCAGCATTATGAAAAATAACCATCCTTGTTTGAATATCTATGCCTTAAAGAAGAGCTTTTTGTTTTTTGTTTTTTCAAAGTAACGGGCCAAATGTCTAATATCTGCTCCACTTTGATATTAGGTTTGTTCTTTTTAAGATGCTTTTAAGCTTTAAAATGCATTCCAAATCCACCCTTCTTTTGTCTTGAAGCATTTAAAAGCCAAATCTATGTTGGAATTAAGTTTATGAATGGGCGGGTCGCCCATGAGCATGGTATTTGTGTTGCATCCAGTTTAAATGCCTTTTAGCTTCAGCTTGTGATTCCTCAATGCAGTAAACTTCCATTTTGACCAGTATTTGTATATATTTCTCGCTCATGTAAGATATAGTGCTGTTTACTGTAACTCCATTCCTGTGTCGTATGGCTATGGATGTCATGGCAGAGAAAAAGTTGTGTGCTCGAGGACGTCGGGCAGTTGGTGGCATGCTTAATGTTTTCTCTTTTAGTCTTAATTGTTTGACCGACAGCCAATACTCTGAACCAATGTGTGCAGCGCCTGCAGAAAGGATTCAACCCCTTGACTCTTTCTACGTTTTGTGGTGTTACAGCCTGAATTTTGTCAACATCGATTTTTTTGTTGCTTTAATAAACCAACTGCAGCAGATATTGCTCAGTTTTTGAGTAGAGTTGATTATTTTAGTGTGAATATAACTGAGTTCAATTTTGATTTATTTTAAATGCCAACACTGGTGCATTCACTCACTGCCATGTTCACAGTGCCTGACGCCAAACGGGAGATACGTGGACCTACAAAAATATTCCCACATGTGCTACTGGTAATTACCACTAGGTGGCTGACGTGAATGTTTTTCCCCAGTCAGCAGCTTGTACTTGCGATAAATCTACGTGAACGCGGCATTGTGTAGATGTGTGTTTTCTTCTGAATTGTGCACAATCGATTGAATTGGCCACAGGTGGATGCACCTTAAAGCATAAGCCAGCCATTTTTCCCCATCTTTCCCATCATTTCCCATCATATCGACTGATTCTGACCAAAATATCGCTACAGAGCTCGATACCTGAAAGGGGCTGAATACCTGTTTACTCAAAACATTTCAGCTTTTCACTTTCAATTAAAACAAAATGTACAGCAGATGATTCATGATCAATCCATTTTGAATTCAGGCTGTAGTCAGAGGGGTTGAATACATTCTGGAGGCGCTGAAGCCTTCCAGATTTTTTTTAATTTTATTTTTTATCTTAAATGTTCAATTCTTTTAGTTCTTTGTTTGTCTGTTTCCTAGTTATGTATTTCAGCATATTCACCAGAATCGAAAAGAGTAAAACCTGTATGATACTGCCAAACATGATAATGCTGGTCGCTTTTCTTTGTCCGTAGTCGTGACTCGTTGCAGTGTATAGTGCTGTGTAGAAATCGTGATGTTTCCTATAAGTTATGAAAGATTTTCCAATTTGACCGAGCTCAAATGCAACATGTTTGGTGCGCTGGTGTTTTAAGTTTGAATGAATGCAGGTTGTCACGATATTCATTCCATTCCTGATGTCTTAAAGTGTGTGCTTTGTATTTTTGGATGGTAAATAGTGTGTGTTATTTGATAATTGTTTAGTATGTTATGTTGTAAAATCTGCACTATGTCTTGCATATCAAAGACACCAAACGCCCTGTGATTTTTATTTTCCTTCATCTCCGAACGACCTTTTGTCTCCGTTTTAATGTCTTTAAAAACTGGAATGTTGTACATTTAGTGCCTTTTACATTTCATCTGCTAACTTGAACATCTGCTCAAAATAGAAAAGATAAGATTCATTTATTTTCCTTTATTGTATGTATTTTTTTATACACATAATATCGCTTCTGTATCCACTATTCAAATTTTATATAAAACCTATTCCTGGCCAAGTTCCTGTGCACTCGTTCTCAATATCATATCAGCAAACTAAATTGAGAAGTTAGTTTTTATCCCCATTTATCTCAACAAGCGATCTAAAACCTCTCTGTTGAGTCTATTTGTAGAATTTGTAGAAAGTAGGCAACACACATGCACACACACACCCAAATGTTGGGTAGAAATATGAGTGTTTCTAAATTTATTAATGAATATCATCCAAATTCAGTTTGTCGATGTAACCAACCAGGTCAAATATTTTATAATCCAGGACCAGGAGGAAAGCTGTGCAGTATTTCTCACATTTAGTATTTGCTTTTCTTCATGGTCAAGGTAGCACAAGTACCTGAAAGCACCTAATAGCATCAATACCCTGCTAATAATAACAAGGATTGGTCTTAATATTGACAACTGAAGTGGGATGTATTTAGAAATGGATCATTTGTTTTCCATGGGTTTCACCCTGCTGGATATTCCTTGTTCACAGGGAAAGCACAAACGGGCACAAGAGATTTTTGCTCCCTGGCTGTTGACTGTAAGGCTCCGCCTCCTCCAAGGCTGCCAACAGTTGGCCCCGCCCCACTCCTAACCTAGCCAACCACAAGCCACGTGGCACTGTCCCCTGCCAATGATTGAGCCTTATTCTCTCACACGGTAAAAGAGTTGCACATTTAAATGGTAGCAGATGTTTTTCATGTTGATATACACCCACAAATTCTGTCATTTATTTTGTGTCGGTGAATGAATTGTGTTGGGAACATCACATCAACGGATAAATCAACCTAAAATTGAGGGTTACCTAAAAAACGTGGCGCTGTGACCATGAATAAAGTTAGGAGTCTATTCAAGTGTGCAGCTCTTTCACCAAGTGGGGTTAGTGAGACTCGATCAGTGTGTGGGGAGATGAGCAAGGCACAGTGCCAGGCGGCTTGTGGTTGGCTAGGTGAAGAGTGGGGTGGGGCCAACTGTTGGCAGCCTTGGAGGAGGCGGAGCCTTCCAGCAAAAGTCTTTTGTGCCCAAACTGGCCTGCAGCTCTTTATGAGAGAGGAGCACCAGCGAATACATTCCTAAATATATTAGAAATCATTTCACATGGAAGAAAACTTTACAGGTGTGTTTCCTAGACTCAAGGTAATGATATAAACTTGAAGGAAAAGCAAACCCCCCTCATTCCATGAACTTTAACTACATAGATTATGGTTTTAACTCTTACCTGTGCGTCAGAAAGTGGGATGGAAGAGACTTGAAGTTGGTGAGTAGCCTGGTAGTGAATTTGTATTGGTAATAGTGATACTGAATGGCTTCCACAGCACCTGTTGATGCCTGTCTTCTCCGTATTTTTCTCATTTTGTGTCGACTCCATCATGTTAGCATGAGGTCAGCGGTGCCATGCTGACCCACCTGATTACACTCATCCACTTTTAGCAGTGAATATTTGCTCTCCATGGTGCTGAAATGTGTATTTTATGTTCAAGGGTCGCAGGTATGGAAATCCATCTCATGACCAATATAGATTATGTAGCATATGATGGCACAGATGTGGTGGCAAACGCTCGTTTGATGCCATCCTTAGTTTCTGGTCTAACTGTTGTACATAGTTGATTTTACCTCCATTTTTACATTCAAGCAATGATATGAAGCAATGATGAATTCTCTAAATGAGGCCATCAAGTTTCATACACAAAGTTAGGATCTCATAAAAGTATTTGAAAATGATTATTATTGAGTAACTTAGGAACTATACTGCTGTATCATCAGGTCAGGGGACTGCACTTATTAACTTCCCCCGTTGTCATATTGTTTATCTTTGTTGCTGTTATGATAATTGAAATTCCCCGTAGGATGAATAAAGTATCAATCAATCAATTAATTCATTAATCAAGCGTCCCACGAGGAAATTGGATGATAGGTCGAAGTTGGAAAGTAATTGTTTATTTGTGGTGGAATAACCCTCACACTATATTTACAATTTAAAAAGACATGGTTATTATTTTTTTAATTAGATTACATTAGACTACATAAAGCATGTACAACAGATTTTTCCAAGGCATTTTATTCTTCCCACACCTACTCAAAAACAAAGTCTTCAGCACAAAATAGAATCAGATAACACTGCAGGGTCCCAGTCTGGGCACTAGGAGGCAGGGTTGACCTGAATAAACATTCAACAGGTAAGAGCTGCACATCCAGACGGACACCAAGTCATATTTATTAGTAACCTCATTTAATTACCGATTTATAAGCTTGTATAATATCACATTGACCTTATCCTCTCTCTCACTCTCTCTTTCCAGGAAACAAAATCTGAAAAAACCCAACACAACACTCCACATCCGTCAGTGACGCTGAGGTTCAGCTCCATGAAAAGGAAAACAAAAGTCTGGGAATCCCGGGAAATAAACGGGACAATCCCCCGGGGAGGTCGGCATGTGTTGTCAGCTTTATCAGGAGCGGTGAGCTGAACACCTGACACCACTGTGATAAAAGCAGAATAAAGGCCGCCTGCTTTAAAACCATGGGAAGCACATCCTCCCACACAGGTGCCGAGGCTGCTGGGTGTCGGTTGTGTTGGGAGGAAAGCGTCTGCACGAGTCATGCCAATACAGAGGAGTCAATATAATGAGATGTAGTGACCGAAGGATGGGAAAGTGAATCTGCATCCTGCTACCAATCGACAAGAAGTCGGGGACCGAGAGACCAGGTCTGGCTTTTTCCTATTCTTGTTTGATTATCTGCAATATTCTTTTTTACCTATTTATGTTGTATCAAACCTTTATACAGGTAAATCAATTGAGAAATTAATGGCAACTTGCCAGAAATTAATACAATCAAACTATAATTCTACAATATGTAGACATAAAGAACATTAATTATGAATGAAGAAGCAGGCAAAACATGCATCGCTCTGATTAAATGCTCTATCCTCATTGTTTTCAATATGAAAGTTTAAAGTGCAGACAGTCAGCTTTTTGGTCAGATTTGTAGCTACATATTAAAAAATACATATATTACGGTACTTCATTGAATAGAATCTGTCCAAATCTTACCAAACACCCTGAAATGGGGGGTTACTTCCCAAAACAAAAGGCTGTGATTCTTAATATCCTGAAAATAAAAGCTAACCGTTAATAATCATAATATGGAGCCAAAAGAAACCAAGTGTGCTGCTGTCCAAGTACTTCTGGAGCTCAGTGTAAATGTAAAATATTGCGTTTGTTTCAGATAACTGTATATAGATTTTGTGTTTGAGGCTCGGTGGCCTCCAGTTCAAAAACACAGATTCTGTCCTAAAACATATTAACATTAGCTCATAACTTAAATAGCATCCCATTACATGACATTACATGACATTATGTCATGTAGCGGACGCTTTTATCCAGAGCGACTTACAATAAGTACATTTTGTCAACAGCAGTGAAACCAGCTGTGCATCACCGTCTGCATCAGCTCAGACTTTAATAGGAGCAAGTAGCAACAGAATCAGTTTTGTTTTGTTCCATAATGGTTTTGTCTTGTTCATTAATCCTATAATGTGACTGAATATCATTGCGACAGCCGTTTTGTAAAAGCAGGTCTCACTTTTCTGGAAGGAACCGCTGTTGATAGATGACTAGGGTTGTGTTTTTATTATTAGTTGCCTTTATCATTCTTTATTTTTGCCTTTATTCATGATCCTGGTCACACTATTTGGGTAGTCCAATGCTGATGTTCAACTTAGTTTCAGGTGATCATAATGTGTCAGTAAAAAGTCTGCGAAGCTTCAAGTGCGTAGTGTGAAAGTATAGTCATCCAGTGTCGGGGTTATGGTTAATCTCAGTGTTGGTGATAAAAATGGGGTCAGGTTAGGGTTACATCATCGGTAGAGATGCAGCAAATAGGCAAGTATGTAGAACATCTACTTCTCGTCACCTGATAGCTGAGTATCAGCCGTCCAAAACAACTGTTACCCCACAGTCTTCCGTTGGGGGCAGTCGGGTGTTCGGTGCCAAGGGCAACTCAACAGTAGCAGTTGAAGGAGATGCCCAGAGATTGAACAGTCACGGAAAGTTAGCGGCTTCCACGCGGCCTGCGTAATCCGAATCAACTGTTATTACTCATTATTCTAATGACACTGGATGCGAGGTTGTTCATTTACAGTATGGCTAACCACGGAGGAGACCACATGACAAACAGCATGACGCCCACACTCTTAAAAAGGATGTGTGATTTTCAACACACCCACGTGTCTAGCTTGGGACCGCGCACATTTTTAGACCTACAGTACCTTATCTTAATAACCTGTGTTTTCGTCACTATACGCATTGCTGTTGACATTTTGCGAGTTTTGAATGATAAGGCTCCATGTGGGTGTGGAGCGCAGCTTTCAGATCTCAAAGATTTGACATCTCAGCTGGCAAAACTCTGATGTGCTTTCTGTCTTTTTAAACGTTTCACCCCAAAATAACACCATTTAAGGATCGGGAATAAATACAAATTAAATATGACGCATTTTTAGGGAAAAGTACAAGCAATCCACACAGACCCGGCTGCCCCAGAAGTAAAAAAAAAAGAAAGAAAGACCTAAAGTCCTAAAGCATCGGGATAAAAAAAGAGGGTGCTTTTTGGAGAGAGGGGGTGGCGAGAGACAGGGAGCCTCCTCGAACTGGAGCAGAAACTGGACTTCCCAAACCCCTTATAAGGCATTTCCCTCCTCAGAGAAATGGGAGGGGGTGGGGGGGGAAACAACAGGAACGATGCAGGATATTCTCACAGGATGTGATGGCTGGAAGGCAGCCGGAGAGCTGTGCGATGTGGAGGGAAGAGTCAGCTGAGAGGAGCTTTGGCTTGCGGTGTTTGCTTGTGCGCGGTCGGTCTTTGAGTGGGTGGGTCTGCACACTGAGGATGTGAAATCAACATGGTCAGAAGGCACTCCAAATATTAGTAAGCAGCTGAAAGTGAGGTAAATATACTTGTCCTGGATCAGTTCTGTACTTTAAAGTGTTGTTGGTTTTGTGATTTTGCTGGGGGGCGGGAGCTTTGGAAGCTGTTCAATAAGTATCTGGACATGATTACAAAATGGATCCAGATTTCATCCAGAAGATTTTTATGGAAGGGATTTCATGCTTGGCTAGAGGAAGAGTGTGTCGGGCTTTCAGGTAGCTCACATTGGGCCACATGGATAAAACATGTTCTCCAGTTCCTCTGTCTTTCAGAAGTGTTGTGCAGACTCACTTGCGGATGAAGTCAAAGGCTTTGCATGCAAAAGTAGAGTTTTCAGAAGAGAAGCGAGGTGAAGTCACATTGTATGTTTTTAATGGTTTGTCGGTGGTTCTTAATGTGGGGTCTGGGGACCACCAGGGCTCCTGGAGGGGGTTCCAGGGGGTCTCCAGGAAACTGATGACTTGTTAAAACTTAACCATTATTTCATTTACAAGAAGTTAACACAGTTAGAGAATGTAGAGGACAGACTGTTTTGATCATAGTTTCACCGTTATCTCTTAAAGTCATGGAATTCTGGACAAAATCATATCTGACAATAACAATACTCTCAGATTTGGGTGTGTACTAAATTAGTCCTTGGTATGAAAAAAGTTATAAACAAACTTTTATACAAGTGATCCTCATCGGACATACTTACAAACACGAAATAAGAAAACTTTGATGAATGTCAAACTTTATTTGAATTTGCTCTTTATGCCCATTTTAAGAACTAATGAGTGTCCATGAGGATCTTCATAACTTTACATGAGCTCTGGTTTACAACACATTCATAACACTTGAACAAGAGCTTTTTAACAGTGAATGCTGTACTACGGTACTTATATAGACCCTTCATTATGAAACGCTTTTGTCAGACCTTGCAGTGGAACAGCAGGTGAGTTTATTGAAAACTTCAAAATAAAAGTTCTCGCAAATGGCATTTTTGAACTGAAAAACAGGCCTGTGGTCTCGCCGTTTGTAAGCCAATGTGATCTGTTTGATATCTGCACAGCTCTTTCGTTTGGCCTACCCTCCCATGTGCTTATCGTCCTCTTTTTACCGCTTAAGTTTCCGCCAAAATAATAAACGGCCGAGCTTCTGCTTCTGCCGAGATGAATCACAAACGCCTAGCGAACCGTGTCAGAACTATTCTCACTGTCGCAGCTATTTCCTAAACACTAACCCTCTTCTCTGAATTGATGAAATATACGCAGAGCTCACGGAAACCCTTTCAGCTTTTTAGGGCTTAGTCATTCTTTTCTCAGTACTACCCAGCACTGCAACTATATAGAGTGATATAATGGAGAAATGTCACAGCAAACAAATGACAAAAAGCCCCTTTGTATGTCAGGGCATAAATAGCGTCGTCATAGGTCAGAGTGTCACACAGTAGGTAGGGCTACTTCCCTCTTCCTTCCCTTTTTGAGCCCGTCGTCTCACCTCCAGCCTGCTTCCTGCATTCATGTGTTTCTTATACTCATGTCATTTGGGCTCTTCCTGTCCCGCAGCACCATGGCCGGCTTCCAGATGCTCTTCCCGCTCATCCTCAGCTGTGTGGCAGCATCCCTGCGCTCTCCACGCCAGCTCCCTCCATGCCAAGTTGTAAGTAAAAGCTCGGGCAGACAGACAGAGAGACAGTGTACATGGGAATATGTGGTTTCACTGGTGTAGTAGTGGTTTAGAGGGGAAACATAGTTCAGTGCCACTTTAAGATTCTCACTCCTGATTTTTGCTCTGCTTGGAAGCACATTCCTTACATTTCCACTTGAATATGAATAGTATGTGTGGGGTTTTTCATCTCTTCTTTGTTTATTTTTTTGCGTTGCCCGTGGCAATGGAGATGAAATACCTAATATATCAGGTACTTGATGTATTTTCACATTATCTATGTGCAGAGAGTTTATTTGAACAGATTTGGTTTATTGGTTTTAGCTCCAATGTGTGAGTGCAGCTGAACCATGCTGCTGATAGAGTGGCATGCTGTAACATTAGGGGATGATTTGGTTCCATACTCTTACTAGTTTGGATATGATACGACGACTATGAGGAACCACAACTCTTTTGTATATGATGCCCCCATTTCAGTAAAGTGGTAATCCAGTTTATTGTATTGCTCAGCGCTCATTGCTGTGGTGTTTCTGCACTGCACTTCCAAGCGATCACCTGTAAATCAGAGTGTCCAGTACTGTGACGTCTTGATGTAGAATGGTTTGTTTACAGCCTGGTCAAACTTTTGGATATAATCAGAAAACCAGATTTTTGTCAAGTGAAGTGTCTGTGCTGTATAAATGCAGCCGATGAATCCGTTACAAATGAGGACATGCATCACAAAAGACGTGCAAGAGTCACATTAAGTCTCAGAACAATGTAGGATTTTACACGTGATTTAAAAATAAACTTTCACACGAATGGTTTTGACTTTATTTGCTTTGTTTCCATCTACTGGACGGGGGTAGCCACTAGGTACACTATCACTTCACTATGGCTGAACCTGGAGTCAACTTCCAACATCCCACATGGATCTGATGTTATTAATACACCCCAGATAGGCATGGCTGATGTGGGATCACTTATAATACCTCTATTATTTTTAATATTCATAGTTATGCAAAAGGAACACAGTTCTTATACTGCCCTCTTTCTGTGAGAGACTGAAGGGATCACAGCATCGTTTCTTCATGTTATTCTCCATTTATGAGAAAAATGTAATAAAATATTCCAAAACAAACAAAGCTAAATGATTTACCCTCCCACTGCATTTGACTCATCTTTTTCCCAGACGGCAGAAAATAAAACTGCGAGGAAAAAAGATGTAATGATATAACATAACGCAAGACGCAATCATCATGGTTAAAAGCCGTAACAGATGATTGTTTATATTCAGAAGAAAACTCTGATAGGAGTTTGCTCATGGTCCGCATTGCCAAGAACGCCACTGACTTCAAATAACCACAAGTATGCCAAGAACCTCAATGCACTTGGCTTTAGAGGGGGGGGGGGGGGGGGGGGGGGAGGGGGCGTTTTTAGAGTGTGTTCTCGCGCGGGGGGGGGCGGGCGTATGGTATCTA
>OMOV01098606.1:0-10118 GCA_900312565.1 Beryx splendens | reverse complement strand
ACCACGAATTTGAACGTCCCAAAGGTTGGTTGTTATGGTTATGGTTAGGCAACTAAAACAACTTGGTTAAGGTTAGAGTTAGGTTAGGGTTAGGGTTAGGGTTTGGTCAGGGTTACATAAGAAAAACTTTCGTTAAGAATGTAAACACCGGTGAAATGTAGTTCGAAAACGCCGGGGATGGAACTCCGATCGTCGGCATCAGGTTAGGGGTTTCCACCGTGCTATTTCAATGTCATAGTACTTCCTGTCTAAAGTCGTGTCTCCTTCACGTAACCGTATCGTGCCGGGACCACGTAATTTAACACATTACGTGCCCCCACCACGTGATGCGGTGTTAACAGGTCGTGGCCATTTCACGTATTTCTGTGAGATCAGGTTGAGCGCAACAGTAGAAAAGGTTAAGTTAGCATACTAGATTGCCATCTTCATAAGAAACTAGTAGCCTGACAATACGCAGTTGCATCTCAAATCTGCTAGCAAACCACATCTGGCACCATCACAGAAGTCCACTGGAGAATTAGCTGTACACAAATTTAGGCTAAATATATAACCACCAGGCTAGAAGTGAGATATCTGAAAAATGTCTCCAGATGTAGGTTACTGTGACACAGTAAACTGTCTTGTCTTTAGCCCTAGTCTCTTCTCCAAAACTTGTAGGTTTAGAAACACAACTATTGTTGCCCAGGACATGTGGACCTCCAATATGGCCGCCAGAGAGGGCGTTACATCACCTGAAAGCCTCTATAGATGCACAGATAGAAAAAACAAAAACAAAACAGGAGTATTTTCAGAGCAAGTAGGGAAAGAAATATGGGTTGGTGTTAAAAATCTGATTGGCTGTTCTTGTGTAAATGCAGTCATGAAGCCTGGAAACGCGACTGACAGTTTTGGCATAAATCAACAAAAAGAAAAGGTCTTCAGAATATTATGAATGAAGAGGTTGGATATTAGTGACAGTGTTGTGCGGGCTCACTGACAGCAGCTTATTTTGGGGTCAGAAACAGTTTTGTTGTTCTTGTGTTTCGTTTATGGGAAGTTTGGACAAATTTACACTAGTGGCCTTCAGAGCTGTGCATCATTTTTCTCATTCCAGTTTGAAAAAAAAAAATTTACTTGTCATTTCTATTCTGTACTAGACCACTTTGAATATTTTGATTTGATGATATAATATGCAAATGGTATTCTTACTTGATTTTTTATTTTTTTGTCTTTTCAATTGCACCAGTTATTAATAAAGTATTGAATTGAAAAAAAATGTGCTTGGAGTTTGTATGAAGATAATTATGAAGATAATAATGATGATTTTTTTTTTAAATGATTGACAAACAGCAGCTGAAGACGTAAAACAACAAAAGTAGTTTGAGGAGTTGAAGCTTTGGGATGAACCGCCTGAACAGATCAAGGTTGCTTTTAGCGTTTAGTTTGGGTCAGGGTGAGGATTTAGATTTAGGATTCCCACCAAGCATTTGATGCATGGCAGTTCACCATCTACCCAAATTAGCATAAAATCTTCACAATATGTAGTAACAGTAAACATTCATATAAATGCAGCTTATTGGTGCAGGCCGACATATCGACATCTGTATAACATCTAAATGTTTGCTGGGTTAGGTCGCCTGTCCTCTGAGTCCTTCATCCTCTTAGATTCATTTATATTTCTAAATGATTCATGCCTTTTATTTCCTTTCTGTCCATTTTGAATTATAAATATCGGCTAAAAGCATGTAAACCCAGAGTTTCCCAAACGCTCGCCGCCAGCAAGTTGGAACAGAGCATGAAAGCCTCCAGGGGAACAAAACAAATGCTTTTGTTTCTACGTTATTTTTACTTCATTTTCTCTGTCTGGTGATAAATATAGGCTAAAAGCATGCACCCGCCGTCTGCCTTCTCCCTGGAGTGGCGGTTCCCAGGCCCTCGCCGGCCCGGTTTCCCTCGGCCAGCTCCTGCTGTCGGCCTCAGTCTGAGTCTGAATGCCAAGGCGGCTGAAGTGCCCACCGATCCCCCGGCATTAAAGACTCTCATTCACTCCTCTTGTTCACTGCTCTTCCCCGAGGCTCGTATGTCACACCGCCGGCTTCTTACGGCCATTTACCGCCACTGCAAAAAATATCCTGCTGAACAAATTGGACTACAGAGAGAGAAAGACAATAAGACAATATTTACAGCCAGGAATTAAATCATTCACATTTAGTCAGATTCCTGAAATGTCCCATTGGCACCAAGGCATCAGCTTTCAGGCTGCAGTGTGCTGAAATTGCTTTAAAAGTATTTGAGCACAATAGCTAAAAGTAATCTTTCCCAGGTCAGTGCTACCCAGATTTCAAGATATTTCTACTTCTTTCAGTCTTCAGCATTTGTGATCAAATGCTTTTATTGATTTCTAATTGCTGGACAGGGTTAGGGTTAGGGCTAACCCTAACCCTAACCCTAACCCTAACCCTAACCCTAACCGGACAATCCAGCATGTACAAAAACAAACAATATGCCAACACCGGTACCCACCCACCCCTATGGACACCCAAACCCACACTAAGGGAAATGTGGATAATGAATAAACCAAAAAAGAAAAGAGATAACGTGTTGTGGATGGGGGAAATTACGTTTCTCCACCAGACAACGATTATGTGACAAAAGCTGTGACAAACTGCCAATGTGTCACATGAAAAGGTTAGAATGAAAACTTCACTTCCAGAAGGAAACTTATTGGCTCCTTCAATTTTCCTGCACAGAGATCGTTATTTGCATTTTAAGACTTTGTACTCATTTATAAAATTTTTGATTAATGCAGTGTGGAACTGACAAATCATGAGCTGGTTAACTCCTAAGAGGCAATAATTTATTGGTAGCTTTAAGAGGCAGCCAACAGTACTGAGCTTTATCCAGCTGTTAATGTAATAATCTGCAACATTTTCGTATAAATAATTTACGTTTTGCTACTTTATGTATTGCCAGTTGATAGTCACACAACAGTGATCCAACCTATATCCAGCTGATGAAATCTTTTCCACTGTCTGTTCTAAACAGCCGGTGTCTGGTCGCTCTTTCCTGGGAAAAATCCTCTGCCACACAGGAAGTGATGCGTTTTACGTTTCTAGCTTGTTTGGAAACAGTAGAAGAAGAAGAACTGGGTAGTCAGCATGAGCAGTGATAGCCACCATGGCTGAACAGACAGAGAGAAGAAGCTCCGCCCACACTGTTTGATTGACAGGTGATCCGTGGGAAGAGCAGTGCAGAAACACCACAGTGATGAGCGCCACTTTAAATTGAATTCAGAATGATTGTTGAACAGAAGGGGGGGGAAATGATTAAATAATAATAATTTCAATTCTTACTGAAAACAAAGCACAGGTGGACAGCGCCAAAACATGAAAGAAAAACCCTTTAACGTTGTGAGCGTGCATAACGGGGAATTATTCATGTCAATTCAATGCTGGACTTCAGGTGTAATTTCAGTAAAAATTCTTGTATGAATAAAGGACACTTTTTGCAGTGTGTCCGGTGCAGCGGGTTAGGGATCAGTGGCCACGCTGCAGACAGACTGTGTTTTCTGCAGCTCAGTGAGGTGCCAGTCTGCTGCCAGGCTCGGCTGTCCTGCGGGGGGGAAACAGGCGTCCTGACCCGGCTGGAGGTCTGCAGTCCACTGGGAGACCTTTGATGCTGCTGGGGGATTTGTGCGGCTGAATTTACAGTAGGATTGAAGGAGCAGGTAAGCTGTGTTTGGTTTCTCTCAGTGGTAGAAAAACAGGTGAAAATAATGCAATCAAAACTAATCCGGTTTAGAGTTTGTGTCATGGACAAAAGAGGTGAGAAGAGATATAAAGAATGGATTTGACAAGTCAACATCAAAGTCAGTATGCGTTGCTGTGTTGGCAACATTTTGCTTTCTACTTTATCTTTCTTTCTTTCTTTCTTTCTTTTTCATATGACATTTTACATGCAATCTGTGTTTTTGCCTTGTATATAAAATGTCCTACATAAATAAAGCTGACCTTGCCTACTCAGGTCTCATGAAAAAATACTAGCTCTACTATTAATGCACAATAAAACTGAACACAAAAAAAACTAAAAACTAAAAAAACAAAAACAATGTAGTACTATTTCAGGAAGTATTTATTAAAAATCCAGTGGTAAAAGGCAGAGGTGTCCTCTATTCCCCCCCACTGTTGTGAATGTGGCTCGTTACGCGCTGCAGTCCACAGAGGCGCAGATCTCCATTGATCAGAATGGTAGGGACACATCCTGATGACATCATCGCATAGGGACCATTAAATGCTTCACACACACACACACACACACACACATGCATGTGCGCACGCGCACACACACACGCACAAAACACAATACCCTTTGAAGCTATCCGGTGAAGGCGGAAGGTTTGCGTGCGACATCATCACACGGGGACAAGAAGACGATCTGACACAAACAACAACACAGTCGCTCACAGTCTGAGGCCGAGGGCTGAAAGGGGAAAAGTGGATCCAGTTCAGTTTGTGGCTCTGTGTGTGTTGTGGTTCCAGTGGGTTTCAGGGCCATGGCAGCCTCCTGGAGGTCCAGACAGCATCCTCCACTCTGCCTCATCGTCTGTGCTGCTGCGGTTTTGATCCTCGTCCTCTTCAGCCAAGGTGAGTCACCTGCGGTTCCCTTCACTCTCTAACATCCTGAGCTGTCATTCGATAAAGCCAAACGCACAATAATGACAAGTTCTTTGCCAAAACACTCACCTGAAGTTCATCACCGAGCACACTGCAAAAACTGACAGACTTGTCCAGTTATTGTATCTTGTATTCAGACTCATCAAGCTTATTTTAGGATTTTTTTTAGTGAAACCATCTCACTGCACTGGCAGATAATTTTACCGGTTTCAACAAATTTGACTTTTTTTCTCAGGAGACTGTAACTTGTTTCAGGACATTTTCTTGATAAAAGTGAAATTGCCTTGGAGAAAGTTTCTTGTTTCATTGTTTTATGATGCTTTATTTTAATATAAGCCATATTGGCATGAAGTGAAATTTATTGAAACCAGCAAGATTGTTTGCCAGTGTAGTGAGATCATCTGAGTAAAAATATCATGAAATAAGCTTGATAGGTCTTGAAACAACATCAAATGACTAGACACCATGCACCATGCAGTGCATCTCTAAAATCTAGTGGACCCAGTGTGTCATCTTTTTATCTTTCTCAGATGTTGAATTAGCTGCCATTCTTTAAAAAGTACCACAGTTTGTTTTCATTTTGTGCTGTCAGTCATTTTGTGAGAGAAGGTGTTTTTCATGTGGATTTCATTTCACTGTTATAAAAATCTGTAACTATCACGACTCGTAGCACCATGTGTTTTATTTCGCTCAACTTGTTTCCCCTCACAAACACACACCAGCTGCCAGGTGTCAGAGTGGAGGCTGAGTGGAGACTTACTGGATACGCTGTGTAACTACAGGGCATTACCTACATTCATATTACACTTAGAATATATTCTTATTTTTCAGTACTTTTGACTTAGTTTTAGTTTGCTACGGCTCTTATTACCTCCACCAGCAAAGTTATAAAGAGGTTGTTTTCACCTCTGTCTGCCTGTCTGTCTGTCTGTCTGTCTGTCTGCCTGTCTGTCTGTCTGCCTGTCTGTCTGTCTGTCTGTCAGCTAGATAACAAGTTTGGATTTGGCTGAAACTTGGTAAACAAATCTCTCTCGGTCCAAGGATCAGCTCATTAGATTTTGGTGCTCATCCATATCTAGGATTTCCACCATTAGGCGATTTTTTGCCACGACTGCTGCGTTCAGGTGCTGGTGGGAAAGTCCGACATCCAGGATTTCAAAGTCAGCGCCGGCAGTGTTGCATTCAAGTGCTGCTTTGTTGGAAATTCAATCTAGAATTAAGCATTGTTCAGTGTTGGCGGAGGTTTGCGCTTTTCTGAGTGACTTCTAGTTTAATATGTTTCGGAATGAACGAGAAAGCAAAAACGTTACGACCTTTGCACTGTGACGCAGCTGTAAATCTAATTAACACTCATTTCCCAACAGCTTTAAGACACAGAACCCAGGAAGAGAGGTACAGACGAGAAGTCCTCGTCTCAACAGGTATGTCTCTGTCAAACTGCCTCTTTATGTTGATTTTATTTGTATGTTTCTGTGTGATGACTGGATCAGTTACTTTAGCTTTCATCGCTCAATTTCCAAGAAATGTTTTTTTATCTTGTCTTGTCAAAACTCAAATGACATATAAAACTCCATTAACACAAAGGATGCATCAATTGCAATACATAACTTTCCAGCACATGCTGCAATAAGATGCAGATTTTTACTGACATGTTGTGTGTTGAAAAGTCACAAACATGTTGAACACCTCATTTTTAAGAGTGTAATAATTCATGTGTTCACTGGTTTGTCTCAGTCGCTGGTTTGCCTGCTGAGCAGCTTATTAATTAATCAACTCACTGTTCCTTTAACTATATTACCCTCTGCATTTGATCTTGCTGTTGCTATATAAAGGATTAATTAACCTCAGTTAACTTTGAAATTCCAAATTGCTGATGCTATATTAGATACTAACTAGACCAGTATGGGTTTTACAAGGCTGATATCAATGTTTCCATTGAAGCTGCAGATTTTTGTATAATATTCCAAATTTCTAAATTTCCCCCCATTTTTTTTACCAAAAAAATTGCATGTATTCAGTGTTTCCACCAGAATTGTCTTCTTATGGTCAAAAGCCTCTGAAACATTCAGAGCATCAAGGGACACTAAAACTCTCCACTGAAACCGGACTGATGAAAGTGTTAGCAGCTCTTTTACAAATTTACAAAAATCATTAACATAAAATTGGCAAAGCAATTAAAATGTCATTGCAGGTTTTACAGACTGTCATGGAGGAAACTCCATCATATCAGAGGTGGATGACACCGACCGGCCAATATCATATATTTCATGAAAAGCCAATATCAGCCTCATATATCCATCTAACCCTGCGTTACTTAGACAACTAACACTACAGTATACTGGGTGATTGGTACATTTTTTACGGTACATCTTTTAATTATATGATACATTTTGCTGATGCTGCTAATTCCATAAAAGATAATAACGATAGCATCAGCTCCCATTGACGTTTTTTCTGCTCTTATTTCCCAGAAATCCCAGCAGAGCACATCGACCCCGCTGCCATCGACCTCACTCCGCTGGTCAATAGTTTAATAAATTCAAGCCAAGTCGGTAGGTTGTCATAATATCACTCATCTGCAGATCAATTCTGAGCTGTAAATCTGCACCGGCCTCCTTCAGGTGTCTGTCATGATTCAGGTCTGTGTCTCATCTCCTGAGGCCGAGCAGCAGGTCAAACTGCAGGCAGAGCAGCTTATTTCAGTAAAATGTCAGCTGTAGAAACCGGCTTTTCATGTGCGGGAAAAAGAGGCGAACCGGTTTTAAAAGTTGACATTTTATTGAAGTAAGTGCTTCCTGGTGGGATTGGCTGTATGCCGAAATTAGCTGTGGACGCTCGTGATTCTGCGAAAGTCTGAAATCATGTTCTGCAAACATTGAACTGCCAGCAAAGTGATGTGATACAATGCAAAAAATGACAAGCTGTACAGTGATTTTATCTTGTCTCCAGAACTACCAAGCGTATTTCCTGATAGTTTTAGTCAAATTATCTCACTGCACTGGCAGATAATCTGCTGGTTTATGACTTCTTTCAAGAAATCATCATAAAACAATGAAGAAAATCTTGAAACAAGAAACTTTCTCCAAGACAATTTCACTTTTACAAAATAAAAGTCCTGCAACAAGTTCCATTCTCCTGAAAAAAAAGTCTAATTTGTTGAAACCGGTAAAATGATCTGCCAGTGCAGTGAGATGGTTTCACTAAAGAAATCCTATATAAATAAACTTGATAAGTCTGGATACAAGATAAAATAACTGAACACGTCTGTCAGTTTTGTAGTGCATTCGCTCCAACACAAAGTCACACTAATAACCTGGTGACTGGGAATAATCAGGTTATGGCAATAATTTGATCGACGTGTTTACATGCACTGTAGTAATGTGATAATGAGGAAAACCACATATTTCTATAGGCTTTTTCCGCCATCTGTGCCTCTAAATCGATCTATCGAGTTGGATCGCTCTCATTAAGGAAACGATGTAATAAGCATGTCACCATTTCTATATTTTCACCCATCTAGGAGATGAAGCATGTTCATATTCTTCATTTCAGCGTTAAAAGAGTTTCCTCATTAGCTCAGAAGTGAGTCTTGCGGGTCTCCATGCTGTCAGGTGTTTCCTGCTTCCTGGACGTTGTTCTCCATCCGGTTACGTCAGACCAAGAGTAAACGTGCACCAAATAATTCGAAAGATTGAGCAAAAACCTGCTGCGTTCATTAGGCTTCTCAGAATGCAACAACGGCCTTTATCTGATTCGGGAAGTTGCATTAGACGGACCGTGATCGCTAGTGCGCATGGAAACACGCTCAGAGAGAGAGAGAGAGAGAGAGAGAGAGAGAGAGAGAGAGAGAGAGAGAGAGAGACAGAGAGACAGAGAGGATGAGATTAAATCATAAATTATGTATAGAGTAATAAAATAAATCATCTTGATTGCTCCAGCTCATCAGTTTTTCCAGAACTTTCTCAGATTAATTATTATATTCTGCATTGATGAATTGACTTGAGTTTAGATTTCCTGCACATGCTCACTTGACTCCTAATGTCAGAGTTCCTGGATTAAACCTGTGTTAACGTTTTAATCCGTGTCGATCTGAGCTGCTGCTGCTTCTCCAGTCAGGACAGTAAACACTGTGGCCGGCCTGACGAGGAGTCTGAGCCTGAACGCTGCTGAATAAACCGCCAATGAAGCATCAGTCCATCTGGTTCTGCCTCACTGACCATCAGTCCTGCATCACTTCCTCCCTGCTGAATAATAAATCACCCATAATGCCTCAGAGAGCCATATTTCTCTGGCCAGATTCACACTGCAGGTCTTCATATCTGATGTTTGACTGTCCATATCTGTTCTGGGATGTAAACCATATCAGATACCAATATGAACTGACAGCGACGTCGGAAAGACCCGTGTGGCAGATTGACGATAACAAAAAGACGCCACATGAGTTTTTGCGCCTCAGCTTCTCCTGCTGGTTTCCAGTCTGGTTTTGTTTTCAGTGTTTGTCTTTGAGTTCTGACTCAACTGATGACTGACTCTCCCCAAAGACTCTGTTTGGCTTTCTTACCATCGTTGTGTCTCGTTGTCCTCCATGCTAAAGATCTGGTCAGTCTATGTAACAAAATGTGCAAAGATTTCCTTCGCCTCTCACTTGCATTGAAAAACGTGTGAAGAGCAAATAATAAACCTACTGAAAATCCAAATCGTGTCAGAGTCACATCACCCAGTCCAGGGCTAGACAGTACATTTATGCGCGTAACGACTTGTTTTGGAGTTAGCCTAGTGATGCTAGCCCACGATCATGCTAGCAGCTAATAGCTAAATAGCGCCCTCCTCACATTTTGAAATGCTTTTCCTCTCATGCATGACATCACATCCTGTTTGGTTTCAAAGAGTGAAGCTAGTTTGTCAGATGTAGCAAAGCCATAACGCTGCTCGGCCAAGCTGACAAAATTATGATAAGATGTAAGATTTTTTTTATTGTCATGGCAACTCTGACACATTCTGGTTTGAGCGTTCAAAGTTGTGCGTAGGTCTCATGCTATGAAGGTAGATTTGTGTCTTTATTATTCAATCAAAAAAAAAAAAGTTTGCAAAAAAAAAAAGGTTTGCAAACAAAAAAAAGAATCTGAAAGAACACTTTTTTTTTGATTGAAATTTTTTTTTTGGTTGAAGGGGTTTTTAAAAAAAAATTTTGGTTGAAGTGATTTTTTTTTGGAGTCGTGTTTTTGGAGTCCATTTTTTGATTGAAACTTTTTTTTGCTTGCACTTTTGACCCCAGTGGGCGGATGCATCCCCATTGGTCAGCCATTTACCTACAGCCGTTGCTGATTGGTTGATGCTAGAATGGATCGGCCGGACGGAGGTGGGCGGCACACGTTCATGTTGTCACCGCATTTTAGCTGATTGAAAAGAGGTCTTGACGTTCGGGCAGAATATGTAAACATTTCATTACTAACCCTAACCCTAACC
>OMOV01098600.1:4472-15681 GCA_900312565.1 Beryx splendens | reverse complement strand
CCCCCGAAGCACCGCACGCCCCGCTCCTATGTGTGTGGTTGTTTGTGGGGGGGGGTGGGGGGGGGGTCATGTGTTCGGACGCAAGCATGCACGCATGCACGCACGCACGCACGCACGCACGCACGCACACACTCGCGCTCACACACGGGTCCGTTACTGACAGAGGTCCATGGCCGCGGTTACTTAACACCGCCGGACGGAGCGGCCAGTTGGGCCAATGAATCGATCAAACTAATGAAAAGCTGTGAGGGAGAGCTGTCACACAGCTGCGGGAGACCCCGCCCTCTCTCCGCGTCTCGCTGCTGGACCGCTGCCAGTATTGTGTTAATCTGATAGTATGCAGCACTCACTTTCTCACTATGCAGCGGGGATGGGTTTCACTGATGCTCTCGGGGTTGGTTAGGGCATGTGTGTGTGTGTGTGTAGTGGGGTGGATATTGGGGCGTGCAGGGGTTTCACACTTGAGCGTTTGCCTATCTACACCTATTGTATGTCGGACTGTGTGTGTGGCGGTGGATTTTGATAATAGCTGGAAGTTTGTCCTGTGGAAATATGCAGCTTTGGGCAGAAGAGGGCTGGGACACTAATCCGTCTCATTTTCCCAAAGCCAACATTTTACGACTTAGTCTCCTCTCCTCTCCTCTCCTGTGTGTGTGTGTGTGTGCGCCAGAGTGTGAGTGTATGAGCAGTCCCATGTTGATATAGTTTATTCGTGTGCACAATACCTTTGCTAGCAACAATGACGGGTGAGAGTTGCCCTGGATAAATGGACTAGGTCCGACAAAATGATCTTTTCATTCACATTTTCTCTTTTGATTAACAGAATTTAGAGCAGAGCACCAGTTGTAATATTTGGAGTCGTTTCACTTTGTGTTTTGCAGCTGATCTTGCGGCCTGAGGTCATGACTTTTGAGCAGATGTGGTCCCAAGCCAATCGCTGTGCCCAAATCTTGCCTTCACCAGTGAGCTAGCTGTATGTCTCCTCATCGCTCATCGCTCACACCCCACTTAGCACTCGGATGCCCGCCAAGGCGGTTTCTCGAGACGCCCCGTCCCTGCCCCCATATCATAACTAATGACATTTAGCTCCTCTTTATTTGGCGCTCGGTGGGAAAGTAAACGATGGAGTTTGTTGATCTGCTTCGGGCGTACGACCAGAGAGAGGGAGGAAGGCAAGATGGACGTTTTTGGGAAACAATAACTCTGTCTCGTCCTGTGAAAAGGTGATTCTGTCATGACTGTCCACCCTCGCTTCACATGCACACGCACACACATAGACACACACACACTCTTACATAACCTTCCCTATGCATGCACGCACACACACAAACACACACACACACACACCAGGGCCCAGATGTGATACACGCTAGAACCAGCTATAACAAAGGGCCAAGGCCATCCATCATGGGCAGAGGCAGTGGTCCGGGGAAACAAATGGCGTTTTTGTCTTTAAGTGGGTGTGATGGAAGATGTAAACTGGGTGGATAACTGAAAGCAGAGCTATTATGTCAGAGCTGAGCCCAGGCTGCTCAGCCTCTTCTTTCTGTCTCACACGTTGGAAGGACAGCTTGGCCCAGGAAACTCAGAGGCCATCGAGGAATATTGTGAAGAAGAATGTGATCCAGGACCCAAATCTTTTCAAATCTTTTTGTTTAAACTTGATCAGGTTCCACGTCTACATTCGTGTGTTGATTTTAAACATGTTTTTGGCTTTCTATGAAGCAGTGAGCAGAGTTACAGGGCTGTATCTGACCGCGTAATAAATATCCTCACTTTCAGAGGGCAACTGAGCTGTGTACTCTGCAACTTGTACTCTTGTGTGGGATTGCCCCCCCTACCCATTCATAATGCCCCCACCTCGGTCCTGGGATTTCAACCAGTCCTTTTCTTTGTCACTCACAGGCGTAAAGGCAACACACAGGATGATGATCAAGCTCCTTGTTCTCACTGGAGCACCAACCTGGATTGTGATTGGTTGCAGAATTACAACCACTTTTAGGATTCTTTCTGCTGTTGTTTCCATTTGACAGTGGCAGCAGATGAAACAATGTGTGGTGTAATGTCTGGCTCCATGAGGTGAGTTAATTGACCATTTTGGCTATTTGGTTTGGCACCTTACCCCTGCAGAATCCAGAAGCGTGCAGGAACAAGATGTTTACGTGGCTTTGCCCGTTGAGGAGAGCAGGTATATCTTACAGTCTTACAGTTTTGTTTTTGAGATGGGAACAAAGACTCTGCTCAGTGTGCACAATGCAGCGACGGCCATTACACAACAAGAGGCAGACAGTCTAATGTTCTCGGTGTCTTCCCAGCCGCCGCACTTTACTAAACGGCTTTGAGTCTTTAACACCCAAATCATCCATTGGCATTACATCTGGGCTTGGTGCAGAGGCCTTGTCTGTGGCAGGAAGGACTGGTATGTTTCAGGAAGTGACATGCGATGTGTCCGGATGTCGTCCTCCCTCGCCGTGGGAACCCATGTGGACTCGGGCCGTGTTGGCATGACAGCATTTCCTGCTGCGGGTATATAAGACCAAGAGGTCAGGCTGTGCCTCCTCAAACACTCTAGACTTGGACTTCACATGTCAAAATGCTTCTGCTGTAGTTTTCACAAGGGCTGGTTTAATCTTGTTTTGACTCTACGACACCTTTCTGTCCCTTAATTTTGTGTTTATCAGTCCAACAGCAGCCAATCACGTTCCTCCAAATAGCTCTGTTTTGTTTTTGTTTTTTGCCTTGAGAGCGTTGCTGCTATTATCTCCCTCAGGAGTCCTGTAGCCAATAAATCAGAATGTCACTTTCTGCCCACCTGCTCTGCTTGTCCACTTAATTTCACAGATCTGGAGGGACCGGCTCACGGGGCCAAACCACATCTCTATAGCCCACTGGTTTTCTATACCAACTCAATACCTTCATAGTGGCGATGCTGCAGGATGAGATTTAATTTGGCTGTTGTCCCAAAGTGCTTACTCAGTTCAGTTTGGCTACCTTTTGACTGTCCTGCCAACTTATTCCAGTGATATAACCTCCAGTGAGGGAGGGTCCGTGCAGAATCACTGGAGCACAGTGGCAGCGGTACATGCATTGTATTAAGAAAAAACACTTAACAATGGTTTTTAGGTCTTATGTTTCGGCACTGGCGTTGTCACACTCACCGTGCAAGTCTCAGAGCTGTCAGAGCTGTTTTGAGGGCCTCATTAAAAACCTCCACATTAAATATAATAGCAGTCGTTACCTGAGCAGGGAAACCACACCACGTCTGGTGCAGAGATTAATGTTAGTGGCTAAGCTATTTTTATATTAAGACTTCTCCCTTCTGGCTAATGGGATACAAAGGCCTCCGCTCTGGATTTAATATCTTGATCTGTTTGTATTGTAAGCGAAGAGAGGTCGGCGTTGCGCTGTCACACCGCAAAATTAGCACTCCCCGCTAAAGCAGGGTGCTCCGCGATGAGCCCTTGCGGCCCCACACATGGTCAGCAGGTGGACTAACCTGTCTGCCTCTTGTCAAAAGCAGGAAATGTGCTACTCATTAACGCCGCGCACTCGAACTGGTCAAGCGCTCAGGTTGCGGTCGGTCCGTGGTCAGTTCCGCAACGAGGGGAGTGAAGAATAGTGATTTATTGTGAGGGGCACAGGCGGTGTGAGCAGCTGCGCCGGTCTGTGTTTGTATTACAGGCTGATATTTTGCGGTCTGAAGGGATTCTCGTCAGAAAGCCAGTGGATAGTTAAAGAAAAACGGCTAGTGACAACTACGGTCTGACATGATCGATGATGCCCACTTTAGATGGCTTATCCTGTTGCCTTTAGGAATATGAAGTAGTGTGACACCACGAAGCAGCCAGTCAGGAAGCGGGCTGTGAAATCCCTTCTGTGGGCTGTGGTGACGGTTTCTAATAATTTCTTCTCTGTTCCTTCTGCACAAGGAAAATAGGCTGGTCAATTAAAGCACTGGGCAAATTGAATTAATATAAAACGTAAGTATGACTTAGGGATATATGAAGTTATTGCAACACTGTTTGGGCCATGTATGCCATAGATAATGTACAGTAGACTATATCACACTATTACAAATCACTGTTGATGATGAGAAAGATTGCACCAATCACCAAACCATTTGTAAAGGCTTAATATTTATTTTTGCATGTTTAAATGTGCCTTAAATGTGTAGTAAATAAAAATGTTTTACATATTTACAAAATGTAATCTAATGCTGTGAATCACATTTTTTTACATTTCACATTTACAGCTTGATCGAGGCGGTTTGAGCAACAGTCGGTGTGCGTCACGCAGACAGTGTTAGAGCAGAACGCATTCAGCTGACAGTTATTCAGCGTCCATGTCTTGCAGATTGCTCCCTGACTGATGACGAACGGCGCACCTAAGAGAGAGAAACAAGAACAGTCAGAACTAATGCTCACAACCATTAAGTCTGTGGTTCTGTCCATGTTTGGATCGTATACCTTCCTCAGCCCAGCCCACATATCGATGTCACAGTATATGGCAGACCTGCCTTGCCAGGAGTTATTGGGGGTTGTAAACTGGAGGGTTTATTACATACGTCACTCAGTCACCCTTGCTTACGTCTTAGGCATTGCTTGTTTGCATCTGCGAAAGCCTTCAGCATTGATAACTGTGGCCCTGTAGAATTTTATGGCTCTCCTTTGATGGTAAAGCATCATACCCTCACAACATTTGCGTCATCCGCAACGCCTCCTCAGTTACATTTTACTTTCTCTTCGTGAAACCTTATTGGCAAATGCTTAATTTCTTGAAAGCCATTTTTAACCTTTTGTTGTAGTGCAGTGCTTTGAAATCAACTGCTGTATTATACTGTATGTCTTTAGGAATTTTAAGTTTTAATGGGTATGTTAAACATGGAACTAAACATTAAGTGTAGGATACTACCAATGGATACTCTGCATTTTTAAAATCATGCATTAAAAAAGTGAAGATGGGCAAAGAAGCATGGCTCTTCCAATGCACAGCAAGTTAATTAAACATTGAATATATTCAATAAACCCTGAATATACATGGAAAATATTAGCTTGATCATATAATTATGTATTATAACAATACAATATATCAGGTACTTGAAAATGAGTGCTGTATTAGAATAATGATGAAAAACCAGAAGCAATATGAACTGTGCAAAGCCTCTTACCGCTTTGATCATGAGGACTAATCTCGAAGAGCGTCAAGGTAAATATGTTCTCCGTGTTGCGGTAAGTGACCCCAAAGTCTTTGGCAAGTGTCACAAAAGTCTCCACGACCAGCTCATTGAGTCTTTGCATGTTAGCACCCTCCTGCTGTGCAGCCTGCTCCTCACAAGCGCCAGGTCCGGGGGGAACCAGTCTTTAGAGCTCCTCTTCCTGAAACGTTGTCGTTTCCGTTCTTCTTCTTCTTCTTCATCGTGTCTCCAACTGCATTGGACAAAAGGGAAGCCGTGTTGCTCAGGTGAAGCGTTTGCTTCCACTTCCATGGCTCTCAGCAGGCAACAGAGGAACCCTCACGTCGGCGTGCGCTCTTGCTCATGTCTGTTGTTGTGCGAGCGCTGCTGTATGTCATGCAACGTCTACAGCAGAGAGCAGAATCTGCGTTGCTGCGAGCCGAACGCTCAGCGGTCAAAGTCTTGTTTTATTGAGGATATTGGCATCACCCGGTTGTGCTCTGTTTCTTTCTATCTCAAGTTCACAATAAGTTCAAAACGTCCAGGGCACAGTAGAATTTCCTCTCTCATAAAAGGCAGTGAATAATCCGACATCCATCCATAATAGGTAATAAACGAAAAGACATGATGCACCATTTCAAACACATACCATTTTCCTTTAATTTGAACTTCTATTAAAGCGCAGCAACACACAGTGATTCGAGTAATGTCCTCATAGAAATGTTATGGGAAAAATTAGGTTTGTCTCCCGTCCATGTGTCCTGTCCCAGTGGCTTTTAAACCAGTTATAGCTGAATGGGTAATGATAACATGAACGCTTGGAGTAATGTGTAATCAAAGGAGGAGGTAGAGTCAGAGCGACGGGCAGAGTGGCAGCGGTCTGCAGACAGCTTGAAGCACTGAACCGTCTTCAGGAATGTGTGCTGGTAAACAGAAGGAAGACAGACGAGCTGACGGGTCTTTGTGGATTCTCAGGGAGGAAGGCACCGCCGCGTTTGAGTGCTCACCGTCGGTGCCCGTGTCAAGATGGGACGATAACTCACCAGCCTCGAGAGGCCCGGCGTTGTGAAACCTGCCCTTTGACTCGTGTCATCCCCTTGACAGTGTGAGTCAGCAAAGCAGGTCTTATACAGGGCTGGTGCTGTGCCCGCCAGTCACGTGAAGGGGCACGTCGAATCCGCTTTCTACACCTTAAAAGGCCACGTCGAAGAGGTGCCCATGCATCATTAGAGAGGTGCCATGCATCATTATGAGACATTAAAACACGAGTGCAACAGAGCGTATAAGCAGCGGGATGTGATGACACCGCCAGGAAAACTTTTCATCCATCAAAGGTCGTTTTTAAGTTTTTTTTCAGGACTGGCGCTCTCCAGAATGAGAAGTTGTGGGAGTCGCAGAGGGCAGCGCTGGAGACAAGTTGAGCTCCTTACCACTCCTCTTCTCGTGCTCGCAGGAGAGGCTGCGCTCGGGAGAAAGAGATCAGTAAATCAAGTTGAGAGAAATCTGGCATGGAGGCCGGGGAGAAGGTGCATCTTCAAAGGCTCTCGGAGGAAGAAAGTTGAATATAAGATAACTAAATAATCCATCAGGAATCAGAGACTGTGTTGAAAGTCGTGTTTCATTTTTAGTTATTTTTTTCCCAGAGAGCTTAGTCATGGGCTGTTGCATTACAGGTATCCTGTGGGTGAACGCCTGAAGTGAAAATTGTAACCAGGAGTGTTTTTTTTTTTTTTTTTCCTCCTTTACACCGAAGGGTGTCTCGTTGCCTTAGGCAAGCCAAGACTCTGTCATGGCCCTTATGACTTTTACCTTTATCAGCACTGAAATCCTGCAGTAGCCTAGGGCTTTGGTCTGTAATGAGCAAATATTGAGGTAGGCGCTTCAGAATCCCATGCTTCCTTCACGGTGGATGGAAAAATCCTCTCATGGATCGATGTGTGGGGGCCCGGCAATGGATATGGCAAAAGTCCTCCGATGAGAAACGGGCACCCTTTTCCCCCAGATTATGAAAAGAGGAATAGAGAGGGAGAGGAAAAGAACGCCGCAATGTTTCCTCATCCAAAATGTGTTAAGTGAAAGCTCCCATAAATCCCCTTGAAAGTGGATTAGCAAAAATATCTTTTCCTCTTAGGTTTCATTCAGACGGGAGCCAGTCTTGAAAAAGGGTGTCCCTATCTAAACATTGGACGGGATCTTATTAATCAAAGGCAGCAGTGCGCGAAACATAAGTCTAGGTCTTGGCCTACCGTACCACGGTAGAAGTCACTCACTTTTCACAGTTTCCACCCAAACAGTGGAAGCTGGCACCACGTTCCAGGAAAGCCCAATTATAATATCAGGTTGGTGTTATTACTGTTGATTATGTGCTTTGAAGACCCGCCTTGCCCCCGAGTTCACTTCCCCTCGTCTTCCCCGGTCGGGACGTGCACTTTGAAACCCGAGTCGCCTCGGAGGTTAATGAAACGTCGCGCCTGGTCCCCTGCTCCACGTTCACCCTTTCCCTTTGTCGCCGCGACACGCGCTCACGAGTACACACTAGATTGAAGCCTCGCATGCGAAAGTCTTTTGAGATCGGGACGGCCCTTGGAGTGGGTCGGAGTGGGTTCTGTCAATCACGGGCCACCTTCACACCAGGACATGACCCCTGTCATGTTCATTTCAAATAACAAACTCAAACAGCGTCTGGAGGAAGGCCTGTTAGTGTTCGGCGTGCACAAAATCCAGCATACTCATTAGCTCCCGAAGAGGTAAGAGAGTAGTATGAACGGGGCACTCACTGTCACCCCGTAGACATCATACTAAGTCTAATGCTGCCCACCTTTAGGTCCTCAAGTTCACTGGGCCCCAAATAAAGGATGTTCTCAGTGTCCCCCCCCCTCCCACTTCCCTTACATGGTAGCGTAACCCAGAGCTTGGGACCTCTTTGGAAACAGAAGATATCCGGACCTCTGCCAGTTCCTAATGGTTCAGTCCAGTGGGGTGTGCAGGATGCTTGACATCGGCACTGAACAACCAGCTTGTTTTCTTAGGGAAGCGAGTTTGATAGATCCCCCTTTTAAGACTCCGGCGAGAGAGAGTTTGGCTGTCATGCACCATTAGCCTTTAGTTCAGCTGGGTTCCAGCCTATCCCACGGCTTTGAGGAGGATGGATGCAGACTTTAAAAGGACAAGGAAATGGTTGTCAGATTTAGACCGGGCAGTTGGGTGTCAAGACACTAAAAGTGTGTGAGAAAATAATTGGGGAGAATGGGGGACAAATCTCTTGAGAAGGAGACAATGGGCATGTTCATCTCACCCCGGCCTCCGTGTTTGCATTTAGCGTTGAGCAAGGACATCTGGTCACTTAAGTGGTTTTCAGCACATCTTAGCTGACAGCAGCCCCCCCTCCGGCCACCACACACACACACACACACACACACACTGCCAAAGCTTCTCTTCATTTAAGTGTGCTTGGCTTATGTGTGCCTTTGCCCTTGGGTTGCGGTTGTGCAACATTTTAATTTTAAGCATCACCGGCAAAGAGGACATGCACCAGCGCAACATTTGTAATGTCAACAGAGATTTCGCATCGTGTGAATCACACACGCAATATTGGGCTGCACTGCGGTATCGAGATTTTCTCATTTCAGTTATTTGGTTTCCCAGCAAACACGCACCCACTGATCAGGTGTTTGTGGATCAGATGTGTATAAACTGTTGAGACAAGCTGAGAAACACATACTATAATGATATCCCCAGTGACGGGGGTGTG
Organism: Beryx splendens; assembly: GCA_900312565.1. Lineage (NCBI taxonomy): Eukaryota > Metazoa > Chordata > Actinopteri > Beryciformes > Berycidae > Beryx > Beryx splendens. The sequence goes on along the minus strand of OMOV01098600.1, from coordinate 6,757 downwards.
CCTCATGTTCCCTTTGTGAGGTCTACCACTTTCCCATAGCCTTTTTCCACCACAAGAGTATGATTGGAAACAAAGCCAGCGGATTGAAAGCTGAGTTTTTTTATTATGCCTCCGCGCCGGCGACGGCCCTGGTTTTCTGGTTGTCCGTCCGTCCGTCCGTACATACGTCCGTCCCGTTCTCCTGAACGCGATATCTCCGGAACGCCGTGAGGGAATTTCTTCAAATTTGGCACAAATGTCCACTTGGACTCAAGGATGAACTGATTAGAATCTGGTGGCGAAAGGTCAAAGGTCAAGGTCACTGTGACCTTACAAAGTACATATTTGGCCATAACCGAAGAATTCATACGCTAATTATGACAACATTTCACACAAATGTCTAATAGGATAAAACGATGAAGTGATCACATTTTATATCCAAAAGTTCAAAGGTCAACGTCACTGTGACATCATAATGTGTTGCTTTCCACTGTAGCTGAGAGAACGATCTTGGGTCATTCTGTAATTATTGTACTCTGTAATAGTCTGTAAGTGAAGCATGTTTCTCACTGGAAATTATTCACTGGAATCATACATGTCAATATAGTGATAACTTCCATCTCGCCAAAAAAGACACTTAATATCTTTTATTAAATTCTTTCAAAGTCTTCACTACATTTTATGAGTCTGGACAGACGTGGATGTAAACTGCAACTTGACTTGCTGGCGGAGACGTACGACCGCGAGGCGGTTATTTCTAGTTCTCATAGATTCCTAAATTCAGATTTGGTGTGCAGGTCCCTAAAGCCTTTTTACAGCCACTTTGACTTTGCTGATTATAGATTAATCCGTGCTAAGTAAAATTTGTCAAGGTTATTTTCATATTTATAAAACAAACAAACAAAAATGTGATTTTGTGGCCTAACAGCTGCCCCTGATGGAAAACTCCCACCCAGCCAAAACTGACTGAACATGATGTTGGTCATCTGAGGAGGCTTTCACTGACTCCTGTGTTGTTACAGATGCCTCCGCAGCCTAAGTGACTACAACTGAGCAGTGCTGAGTTGAGGCATTAGCCATGATTTGATTTGTCACATTTAAGCGTCCACTCCACGGCCCTTTCCCACAGTTGGCTGGAGTCAGTTTAGCTGCAGTTGCTTAGCAGCACTTTCTTCTTTCCCACTAAAATCTGCACCCCCTCCGCTCCCTGAAGAGCCTCAAGTACCCCAAACCCACATCTCCTGCTCTGGTTCACTCTGAAATCTGACTTGGCACCGGTCCGGGAGGCAGACAGTTGACCGGGGTCGTTACGGGGTGTTTATGACCCAGGGAGAGCAGCTGAGGGCCTCCACTGTGTGAGTTTGCGCATCCTTGAGAATGAGGGCCCCGCTGTGTTGCTAATGGGCCCTATCCAAGATGCCACACACCCCCACCCCGCTCCCCCATGAGCTGGGTTACTACATCTTCTGATATCAGATGCCTTGTGTTGTGAATTCCACCAGAGCCTTACTACTGTAAGCGATCGCCCCATCAGGAGGGACGTGCAATGGAGAACGAGAACCAAAAAAAGCATAATGCTAAGTAAACCATGGCAGTTTAACTGCAGACATTCCCACTGTCACCATTCCTCCAAAACAGGCTGATGGGGTGGCATAAAGCAGGTTTATGCTGATTTCACAGCCTGTAATGCACACATGGCTCCAGTGTGGGATGGAGTAATGGAGCTTGTTGCACCAGTGTGCTTCTTTTAAACCCCATACAGACGACACTAAACAGGTTAGAAAACCCTTTTTCATAAAATTCATGAATGTTGTCAGTAATGCTTTTTTCCCCTTAGGTGCAGCCCCCACCCACACCTTGTAATGATCAGATGTTCTGTATGTGTTTCTGTGTGTCTATTTAGTGTCCCAAGACCTACAGGGCACAACATTGCACAACAGTTTTACAAAATAGTTGCTCAGGACTGGATCTTTGTGTTCCAGGTTGGCGTGTGGGCCTACGATGGGGAGGCGGTGTTCATCCGAGAGTTCACCCTGATTCGGCGAGACCACTTAACCGAGGACTCTCTCCATGAAAGCCCTGCGAGCCAGAAACCAGAGGACCCGGTAAGCGCCTGATTTAAAAACATGGTACTCGTTGCTTGACTATAGCACAGTGGTGAGTGGTGAAGGATCTATCAAAAACAGAGATTCTTTTTTTTTTTTTTTCAAAGATGAACTTCATATTCTAGTTTTTTCCCCCCTCTAACTTCTATCCACCACAGCAGAGGAGTGAACATCCGCCATTTTGCTCCTTATTAATGAACA
>OMOV01098595.1:12645-24994 GCA_900312565.1 Beryx splendens | reverse complement strand
GACTTGGACTCACAATTTTAATTGCTTGAGACTTGACTTGATGCATGAAGAGAAGACTTGAGACTTGACTTGGGTTCTGGTGACTTGGGTTCTGGACTTGACTTGGGTTCTGGTGACTTGGGTTCTGGAGACTTGGGTTGTGGTGACTTGGGTTGTGGTGACTTGGGTTGTGGTGACTTGGGTTCTGGTGACTTGGGAGTCGACTCTGACTTGTACTCTGATGACTTCAAAAGCTTTCTGAAGTCTTGACTTGAGATCTTGTGTTTGTGTAAATGACTCAGATTGAAAGTGATGAGATTTGTTCCAGCAGACGACTGAATTTAAATTCTGTTTTCTGAATTTGTATGGAATGATTGAATTTATTGAAGCTGAAACTGATTATAGAAATCAAACTCATGATGCTCTTACCAAGTTTTTATCCTATTAAAACCATATTGCATCGAAAAGTCCTAGATATTTAGTTTTCTTTAAGATATTAAAATGATACTGGACTCTTGATTTGTTCTGACTTGACTTTCTGTTCTACATTTAGACTTGAGACTTGACATGAGACTTGTGCCTCAAGACTTGAGACCAATTTGGGACTCGAGCAAAGCTGATTTGGTCACACCTCTGGTAGGAAAAGAAAAAATATGGAAATACCCAGACTCTTCCTAGAGCTTGTCATCTGATGCTGACCTTACACTAGACGATATTTGAAGCGATTTCACAGTTTTAGACAAATTTCGGAGTCTTAATGCAGCCTTTTTCTGTCTTGACCATTATGACAAAATCAAACATGTTTCATATTATCTTAAGTCTTTAGTCTTTGCTCAAACGGTGTGTGACTGTCAACAAAGTGATTTATAACGTTACACTGTCAACCACCAAAATCAGGTTCTGAGCATAGTGACAGGTGTCAAGGCTCTACAGGTGTCAAGGCTCTACAGACAGAGCAGCAAACACGGCGATGCCGGTGGGGCAGCGCAAGTCCCGGTTCCGCTGGACCGTTTAACCGGAGGAAAAACTGGTGGAACTGTGGAGAGAACAGGAGTTGATCTCTCTCTTTATTTCTCTCTCTGCGTGTTTTGTAGGCTATGTGTGGTTTGCTGCATATGTGTGTGTAGATGGTGGAGGAGGGGGATGTTGTAGCTTCATTCACGCTCAAACATCACAGTCTATTATCAGCGTTTGTGAGCCTGTATAATCCTTCACATGCACTGAAAACCTGGAACTATACCAAATCTGTCTTTTAATGTGTGATGCTGCATGATTCTCAGTCTTAACAGAATCTTAAAATGTGAGCAGCCCAAGGACTAAAAACTCATGACTTGAGACAAATTGTTGTTAAATGTGAAAGTGCTTTAGACTAAATGTCTTGTACTATATGGCAGGCATGACTAAACACGAGCGACCGGGCAAGAGTGACCTTCACCCGCTTTGAACCACAGAGCTCCTCGGCTGTGATGGGAGATCAATGCAGGACTTCACAAATCTGGGCTGTGTGGCAGAATGGCTACAAGGAAGTCAATCCTGGGAAGAAAAAAAACAACAACACATGACAGCAGCCTGGAGTTTGCAAAAAAAAACGGCACATGAAAGACCCTGAGAGCCAAAGGTCCTGCAGTCTCATGAGACGAAAACAGAACTCTCTCAGATACAGCGCTTTGCATTACAGCTGTTAACCCCATGTCCTACCATGAAGCATGCTGGGACAGGGACTGGGAGGTTTGTCAGGATAGAGAGAACAATGCATTTTTGAGGAGAACCTGCTTCAGAGGGGGGAGACTAGATCTACCACAGCCGCCCATCGTGCTGTAATCGCTTTGGATAAAAGAGGTCGGTGGTTCGATCCCCGGCTGCTCCAGTCCGCATGTCGAAGTGTCCTTGGGCAAGATACTGAAATCCAAATTGCTCCCGATGGTTGCGCCATGGCGGCAATCTACCATGCAGATTGCCGCCATCGATGTATGTGTGTGTGAATGGGTGAATGTAGGCATATCGTAAAGCGCTTTGGAGAAAAGCGCTATATAAATGCAGTCCATCTATTGACATGGCCTGCATACCTGCATATGAAATGAAATATGTTTGAAGAGTTTCAAGGCGTTTCTCTGTTCCCCCGTGCCGAGTCCCAACGCATCCCGACGGGTGCTCAGCCTTCTTCGGTCCGCAAGGCATTCTGGGTATGCAGGCCATGTCGGTAGATCTAGTCTCTCCCGCTTCAGAGAGCCAGTGACCTAAGACCGGGGCGATGAATTATGCATTTGTAGGACAGTGCTTCATGTATGTTTCAGTGTCTAGATCAGGCTGTCTTGCCTGTCCATCAAATGTGATTTCTCAGGCGGTATCTCAGACACCGCAGGTCTGATTTTTTTGATGAAACTTGGAGGGACGATGCATTTCGGTGCAGTGTTCCGGGGTTTGATTGGCCTGGTGGAGGTGCTCTAATTAAAAGTCATCGTTTCACACTTTGAAAGGCCATAGCTGAATGAAAACCCAAGTTAAGAGACAAGTGACACTGAGCGTTGTACAGGCTGAGTGTCACTCGTCTGACTGGCCTGAACCATGTGAGCATCATGTTACATAATAAGTTTTTGTCAAATGTGCTATAAAGATGTTAACATCACATAATGCTCTAATTGAGCATTGCGATGTTGTAATCTCCCATTAAAGCTTACTGGCCCCTTGTGATATGTGAAAGACATTAAAGAGGCATCACAAAGGCAAAGGCAAGCGACCTCACTGGGGACGGTTCTCCACAGGATCAAGTGCTAATGCTAATGCTTTCTAATGAATAATTGTTGGTAATGGAGCTGCGTATCACAAACTCTTTTAAGATTAATTAATATAACATTATGTTATTATCCTATTAACCTATTTTATGTAAAACCTTGTATTTCACAAAGGCCCAGCTCTGTAACGGTCTTGGTGGAAAATATAATAATTGCAGTGTAATAACAAGCACATGTACTTAGAACATAATAGTTATTTTCCAGGGACAGTTTTAACGTCAGTCAAAGCAACCCAAACTCACCTGCTTCACAACAACCAAGAAACACAAGGCCAAGCACGCTGCAGGACATGACCACTTACCCGTTTTCTTGTCACATTGTCTGTGCACATTTCATGAACAGAGAAAGAAAAAAGAAAAATAAGGCTCTATTGTAGATTAGATATCATAAGTTATTTCCATCGTTCATTAGTCCTGTGATAGTGCTGCTGAGAAACCACACAATGAACAATCAGTGTGCAGCGGATGTGCAGAGGTAGCTAAAGGTCTCTGAAGGCTTCATGTGATTAGTGTTTTCTACCGACATTCAAGTTCAAGTTCTTTTATTTATGAAACCCTTCATCACAAGCATGCCTCAAAGGACTTTACAGAGAATGAGCCAGCTAGATCTTGATCTACAATCAATCACAAAACAAACTGATGTGATACAGTCTGCAACAAAGGAAGAGAAGATACAAGGAAGAAAAGCAAAGCACAAGACATAAAATAGCATGTTGGAGGCATAACAAGCCTACAGCCTAGCATAACTTGGTACCACCAACCTGATGAAGAGATTTAGCAGATGTACACTGGGGAATGTTTACACTTTATCCAGGAACCTACATAAAAATGGGTTCCCAATGTGTCTGAGAACATCCGATAGAAAAGTTGGGAAACCGTATAATGCACAAAACAAGACGTTTATTGGCTATAAATAGAGTGTGTTCATTTATTGCTTTCTATTTTTTTAGCAAATCAACTTCTTGTTGTGTGCATTAGGCTGGTTTCTCCACCTTTTTTATTGAAGGTGTACATGTACCAGGATATATGCAGTAGTTATAGAGTTTGTAATTGAACACGTTTGCGTTTCTGGGCATCCTTTTCAGGAATATAGTATTACTGTAATTTTACCACAGAGAATAGCTAGGAGTTATACCGATGATATTCTGCACTAAGTGGTTATTGTAAGTGTCACTGTAACTGTCACACTGTCAGCGCCTCCACAGTTGCTACCAGCACTGATAAGGTACCCGAGGAAGGGATTGAACGCCCTCAAGACACTGAAACACATCATCATGTCAAACCCCTGCAGCTGTCCCAGCACTCTGACGTGTGTGTGGGTGTGTACCTGTGTGAAGCAATCTGAAAAATATAAGTATATATACAGTATATATATATATATAAAGTCCAATTTATATGGCGATACGGATCTGTTGCTGTTCAGTCCAGACTGGGGGGTTTAGCAGCAAAGCATCTAAATGTGTCTTTCCTTTTGACAGGATGGCCATTTGGAAGTCTGGTTTGCAAAATGAGCGGCATGGTTCAAGGCATCTCTGTGTCAGCATCCGTCTTCACTCTGGTTGCTATTGCTGTTGACAGGTAGAGTGGTGATATTTTGTCTTTTGAACTGCTTGTTTTAATCACACCCTGCATACGTTCCACTTTATCATTTTGTGCCTGTTTTTTTCTCATTAATGTTCAAGGAAACGTTCAAGGAAGACTTGATGTTAACCCTCCGCCTGCATGTGTGACATGTTTGGATGATCTTTGGAAGACAAGTCATTCAGAAATATGGAAACGGATTTTAAGTTTTGTTTTGTACCACAATCTCTTCAAATATTTAAACTATAAATCATCATTCCAGTGTATCTGCTGTACTCATTCTTGTGTTTTCTTTTTGATAAAAATATTTTGGCTGCTGTGCTTCCATCACAGTCACAACAGGAGTGTGTAGCTCTATCCTGTTCATCCAGTATTTGGCCTTTTTTTTTTTTTTAACCGTAATTACTGCTCATAGATGACAACAGTTGGATGTTAATCCTGTTTAACCACAGCATGCAGGGAAGTGTCATTAATCCTATAGTCTGTTGCTGGTGCTGCAGCTGCTTAAGGGTGTTATGGAGAGTGGGAGGGTGACAGCGGCTCTGTCTGACCGAGGTGGCATTTTAACATTGCCCATTCCCAATGCACTACCTGTGTAATGAGGCCACATTGTTAGATTTAGAATAGCCGGAGGGTGTCCTCCCCAACGGAGCAGATAGATGGAGTTTGAAGTCCTTTGACGTCCAAAAGTCAAAGCCATGTATCTAGACACATGATTAGAATTAGATTTGAATGGTGGCTCAATGGAAGGGAGTTAAAGGGCTCTGTTGTCTGTTCATGCACAGATGAGCCTGATTTACTTTGCAGTCTCTACCAATGTGTCCCAACATCCTGTGACCATGCTATTATCACAGCTTCACTAAGTACTATTGTGGGATGGCAGAGGTTTCGACTTTTCATACTGGATGATGAATAAAAAGATGGACTATTATGAAATTTACACCAATAATATTATACAGGTTTATGCTGTTATTAGTGTTGACCAAACCAACACAGTATGCCACTGTTGCTTTTGTAAATATAGTTTTTACTATTTTAAGGAATTGAATGTTTTGTGTAAAGAAAATTTTTTAGGCATTTCTGCTTATTAGACAGTCACAGTGGAGAGAGACAGGGAAGACGGGGCAGAGAGAAGGGATGACATGCAGCAAACTGCAATTACGACTTAGCCTTAATGGTACGCACTCCACCAGTCGAGCCACAGGGGCGCCCGAGGGAATGAATGTTTATTTTGCTTATTTACTGGATGAATGTCAAACTAATCAAAATGTACTGTAAAAAAAAGGAAGGAGGGATGGACTATTTTTAAAGTCCAGGGATCCAGACATAATGAAAGACACAGACCCACCATAAGAAAGACACCAAAATGTGCGAGTCTGGAACTAACACTAAGAAAAATATTGATTTATCAATTAAAGAAGATATTCTGAACGATTGCTTCACCTTTACTTTCCTTATATTCTGTGTTCTAGTGATTTACAGTCTAGTCATCTCTCTTATTTCTTTTCTTTTATCCCTTTGCAGATTCAGATGCATCGTCTACCCATTCAAGCAAAAGCTGACAATATCCACTGCCACCTTGATTATAGTCATTATCTGGGTCCTGGCCATATCCATCATGTGTCCCTCTGGGGTCATGCTGCAAGTGACCAAGGAGCAAACCATCCGGGTGTTGCTCGGGTACGACAACAAAACAACCCCGTTTTACTGGTGCAGGGAGAACTGGCCCAACCAGGAGATGCGGAAGATTTACACCACGGTCCTTTTTGCGAATATCTACCTTGCTCCTCTGTCGCTCATCGTCATCATGTACGCCCGGATCGGCATTACGCTTTTCAAAACAGCCGTTCCGACGGAGGGAAAGCCCGGCCACGACAACCGCCACGCCGTGTCCAAGAAGAAGCAGAGGGTGATAAAAATGCTGCTGATAGTGGCCTTGCTTTTCATCCTCTCCTGGCTGCCTCTGTGGACCCTCATGATGCTGAGCGACTACGCCAGCCTGACTGAGCAGCAGTACAGAATCATCAACATTTACATTTACCCCTTTGCCCACTGGCTGGCGTTCTTCAACAGCAGCGTCAACCCCATCATCTACGGTTTCTTCAACGAGAATTTCCGCAGAGGGTTTCAGGCCGTGTTCAAGTTCAGCTTGTGCACGGCGGACGGACAGCGGCGGAAAACCTACTCGCACAGGCTGCAGGGAAACTCGGTGCTCCCGGCTAACCCGCAAGCCTCGCTGGAGCCTATTTCTCTGAACAGCCTGGACAACAACAGCTCCAGGAGACCCAACCACGTCAATGAACAGGACTTGGTCATGGAGGACCTGGAAAAGGTTTCTCCAAGCAGTGGCGGTGTGACTGCAGTGTCTATCTGAGGAGACACACAAAAAGACACTCTTAAAACGTGTTCAAATTTCAAGAAACTCCTCCGAATCTCTCAAACCCTAAGACCTGAGCTGAGCATAAGTACGTTGTAAGACTCACTTGAACACGTTTTACATCCTGACATTTTTATGCGTCATTTAATTTCAGAATTTTCCAAGTTAATTTCGATGCTGTCAACAAGTGAAAGGTAGGTTAAGAAACAAAATGTGTCAAAACTGGCAAAGGGGAAAACAGTCTGTTCAAGCTCTTGCTGTCCAGTGCATAATGTGCAATCTACTGTGAGTAAAACTTTCTTTGAAATGGGTCGATATTGCATTGATAACAGGCTGTTGACCTGCTTCATGACATTCTATATAATGTAAGAACAATTACTGTATGTATAAATGTATAAAAAATGCCATCAGACGTTTATGTACTGTGATGTGATTGCATAGCAGATTTCAAAATTCCCTCAAAGTCCCTCAAACAATACGTCCTTGTAGATTGACACGTTGGATTTAACGAATGATTCTTCCCTCCACTTGTCTGCACTTCATTCGCAATGCTTTCAAATTGCCGTCAGAAAGTCCTCATTATGAAGCAGCTAACCTCCGTGGCCCGCAAACTCAAAAATAAGCACTTCACTTCAGCTGCAGAAGGTGCAAACCTAACATTTATAACCTTTCAGTCATTTGTGAACTTGGAATTACAGTGCCGGTTCGTTTATACGGTCCCATCTGTGTATATAGCTGAGATAGCAAGACTAATGAGGGAGAGTGAACTTTTGCAGCCCATTAAGGCCAACACTTTTTACATAGAGTGGAGGCTGGCTGGTGGAGGCTGCCGACCTTCTCACCAATGCTCCTTTTAGTATACGTAAACCCCAATGTTTTAAAATCAATGTGGTAATGATTTATTGATGTTAAAATGTTTGCACCTTTAATTACAAAGCCCTTACTTGAGATACAGTGAATGAGAGCTGATTAGTTTTGTATTATTGTTTAATGTGGTACTTTAAATTCAGTGGATATTCTCCCATTTTACTGTGAGTTTTGACACCTGAGCCCACTTTGGTTTGGATGTGCACACCTCTCCTAATACTTTTCACTTGAGCCATGAAATCCATGGTTTTATATAACGACTGAACAGCCATGCATATTAAACAGGGAACCAGAATTTGCACACAAATGGAAGGGCGATTCTGCAGGCCACACAGGGATATTAACACTCAACCTGTTTTTTCTTTTCCTGTTGAATAATTTAATAACTTGATGTCATTTAAACTTATAGAAGTGCAGAACAGGGACAGGGGAAGCCATGATTATTACTGTATGTGACCTACTTACATATTTTTTAAACTGAAAATTATATTCATCCAGACCTTTATTCTGAAATCTGCTTTGTAAACATGTACATAAAGTTGTAAGGATATTCAATTAAATATGATTTTTGAATGTGTCATGAGCCTGTTATGAATGTGCCATGTAAATCCCTAATAAGAAACTGTTTTGCTGTTATTTCATTTTTTCTCTCTATGAACGGTCTTGTGCAATTAACCCATAAATGGGAAAACAGAGGGCCTCCATTGGCCCCCACACACGTATTGTCTGCTGTGAGTATAACTGAGTCTAAAGCTTATGAGATTATGTGAAGCTGTTTGTCTGTGAGCTGTGATTATTAGGAAAATACTTGGTTGCTGGGTGGTGTACTTAAAAAAAAACTTTGTGCTGTTTCAAAATAGGTGTTTTGAATACTTTAAATCTCTTGATGGCCGCAGTTTATTAAATTTTTATAACGGGACTGGAAGAAATGATAGAAACGCTGATCCATCATTTAAAGAACATTATTCAGCAACAGTACCTGCTAATTTCTTATATCTCATATACAAAAAAATTGATAAGGAGAAGGTTATAGAAGGCTTTCAGTGATGTACGCACCCTCTGGTGGCCATATTGGAGGCAGCTGATTGCATTTATAAACCTTCTACTGGGCTGACAGAATTCAGTAGACAGGGTTCATTTCTGTGCTGTTTTTCATCATTTGTGATAAACCTGATGGATTTTGTTATGATAATGTCAGCTTGTTAGGTAGCAAATCATAGTAGGCTATCTGGTCAGCTTACCATCACTGTCTTGTAAACATGTCTGATTTTTCACACAAGCTAACGCAGCCTATCTAGTAGAAGCTTGTTAGTAGTTGCATTCTAATATTAACATTGATTGCTTTGCTAAATTAGATGCTGGCCAATAGCTAACTACTAAAGGCAAAACCCAACTTTTTGTTCAGGTTATCTGAGCTGACTCTTCTCAACCTGTAGTGCTTTAAGTAGCGATGGGACCAAAGAAACAAGATGGTTTACTGTATCACAGTAACCTAAAATTGGAGACAAATCTACCTCATCAGTGTGTGTTCACTTTTACTTACAATCAGGAGTGTTGCTAGACTTAAAATAGTGTACAGGCGCAGCACTCGCATCTCTAAAATTCAAGTTTATATGCCAAGTTCAGGAGTGAAGGTTAGCAAAAGGGTGCCAATAACTGTGTAAGTAAATGTATCTCGGAGACAAAATGATGACAGATAGGTACTATTCAACTTTGTCACAACTATGCCACCATACGCTGTAGCTGAAGATTATTCTTCACAACAATAACAATAATATAACAATATGTGACATATGACATTACATTGGTGTCTAAAACTGGCTGACATAAAAACATGCATGTGTACCAGGGTTAGACAACAGTATTTCCCCCTACTTTTCTTAACATTTATGCGTTTTACACTTTTCTGGACCTGTAGTGTCACAACCCTGAGGGAATATTTGAATATAATGTCAGCTACAAGCCAACGTTAGCTATCTATGATTAGGCTAATGTTAGCTGGTTGCTAGCTAACTGGCATAGCTGAGCTGTTATTATCTTCAACTTATCTCTCATTATCGCTGACTTCTGTCCTGCCCTCCCCGTTACATGCTCCGTGCCACATAAAGAATTTCTTTATGTCCAATATACAAAAGATTTTTTTTTGTCAAAACGTTTTTGTGACTGAAACTTGTGGCAACAATATCAACTAAATCACTTGTTGATGTTAAGGAGCCAACTTTCTGTGGCCTCTGACTCTGACTATGATCACTTATTTTGTGTTTCAGTATAGCGTATAACTCGGTACTCGTGTTGTCACTGACATCTTTCTGTTTCTGTTGTCAGACGACTGCACCAGTACAACAAGTGATTTGTTCGAGAGTCACAAAATGCAAACAGCAGCGAAATTACCGTTACCTTTGATTAGCCAGTTACATTTTGTGACAAATCACCTTTTTAACATTGTGCAGTTGTCTGACAACAGAAACAGAATATGTTAATGACAACATCTGTACTTATACACTATGTCGAAACATAAAATAACTGATCACAGAGTCAGACGCAACAGAAAATTGGCTTTTTAACATTGCTGGTAATGGTGAGAACCGATCTATACCCTACTAAGATGAAGCACAAGTACATCAGCTGTGTTTGTAAAAAGGGTTGATTCTCCAAAGGACTTCCACGATGGCGCCAGGAGATTTGTGATGCAACTTCAAAGCCTCTATACCATTGGCTCCCAACCTGAAGTACTGCTGGTTTTCATTCTAGCCGTCTGATAGGAACTGATATAGACTTGGGATGTGAGGTGAATGCAATTAACTCGCTGGTAGGATAGAAAACCAGCAGTTGGGAGCCGCTGCTCTATACTATACTCACATCCTTCACGTCACACTCATAACTCATTCTGATATATGTTACTCCCTGCAGCAGCGAGGCCCTAACATGATTTGACCTCTCTGGTAGCGTGGGTTTATGCCTCCCTATTGGACACCGTCACTCACTTGAGGCTGAGTGCGGTTGATCTGATACATCTATTTGAATGAACTCTAATAGAAGATGGCTTCCTGTAGGGAAATTCTGTTCACATAACTGCTTTATAAACAGGGGTTATTTCTATATTCCACAGAGCAGAGTAAGGAGTGTTATTATATATTGAGCCTTGTGGGTAGTATTGTAGGTCAGAGAAACAAGCCTAGTGTAAGAACGAACCACAGCACAATAGAAATAAAACACCAGCCTGTTTGAGAATGTCCATCTACACCCACAACTTTCACTTCTCTAGTTCAGTCTTTCCTCCTTTACTGTAAAACAAAAGTATAAAAAGTGACATATATATATTCAGCAACAATATTGTTGCCGGTGTCATCCTACACCAAATCTTGATTTATCTTGTAAAGCACTTTTTAACAGTGTTTTGATAAGCCTAAATAATAAGCTAAAAAATAGTTATTATTCCTTGATTTCTAGGTTTTATTTTGTCTAACCTATTATTTTTCCATTGTTTTAAGACAACTGGTATCCATTTGTGTTGATGTATCACTGCCAGAGAAGTCAGCGGTATCTACAATAATGTGAAATAGTACAAAACTGACAACCGATGACTCTGACGCACAAACAAGATGTAGGTGTGACGCTCCAATATTGAATGTACTGAATTTGTATTCTTCAGTGCCTGTGGTGAAAAAACAAAAACAAAAAAAACAGACACTATACTTATGCTATTTTCTTGCTGCTCCAAACTTTTTCAATTTTCATGTATGGTTGAATTCCTGTGAAAGTATTTTGGGATGAAGAGACTCTTGGTATCTTTGTACAGTCTGCATGTGAATACTGTATGTTGTGTGTTACGTTTACTACAAGCATGTGTGGTTTTTTGTGTCTGCACCTTCTCTGTATGAAATAACTATGTTAAATAAGATCAATTTCCAACAAGACCTACGCGTTCGGACACTAAAAGATGTTGATAGTTTTTACAGGAGGGACCAAGGGAGTTAAAAGTGTCCAATCTAATTGTGAAGGGCTATTCATCACATTATCTATTACCTCTGTGATTGTCTGCACAAAATATAGCTGCAAAGTTTATAGTCAAGTGTCAGGTGAAGAGTATTAACACATGCTTTAAAGTGCCACTGTTTTGTGGCATTGCCATCGATGACTCTTGTTCATTTTGTATGTAATTTGCTATATCACGAGGATTGGCAATGGTTAGGTGATACAAGGAATTGTTAGTACATAGTTATTACAGAGTTACTAAGCTATTAACTACCTGCACTGGTTACTAACTTACGGAGCCCGGGAGTGGCCATCGGGAGAAAAATTATTTATATCGTGGCCACGATTTACTGCAACATGCACACGATATGCAATTCCATTTTCTTTTTTGGTATTACGAATTGCCAAAACGTGCCATCAAAATAGTGATATCGTGCTCTCGATATATAATACATGCGCTCTTCACGAGCTTATAAAGAGTCAATGCACATATTGGTGATTATGTTTTATTTATTTATTTATTTATGTATTTATTTATTTATTTATTTATTTATTTATTTATTTATTTAGAATTTTTACCCTTTTTCTCCCAATTTGGCTATCCAATTATATCCCTGACTATATTAAGCTAAGCGGGTCCCGGTCGTTGCTTCGACTACCCGAGCGCCCCATTGGTGATTATGTTTAAATGTGGCGCTGTGCTGGGTGTGTTGCAGCCACCTGATTGTGTTCACATGACCTGAAGGTTAAGTGGCTAAATATGGTGCAATATTTGGGGG
>OMOV01098592.1:6138-16241 GCA_900312565.1 Beryx splendens | reverse complement strand
TTAGGAACACCACACTAACACTGGGCAGGTATCAGCTTTCAGTTCAGTGTCAACCAGCTACCAAAGTGCCGTCCGTCTCCAGGTTGGACGTGTTGCTTTCTGAGATGCTTTTCTGCTCTCCACAGCTGTAAAGAGGTTATCTGAGTTACTGAAGCCTTTCTGTCAGCTCCAACCAGTCTGGCCGTTCTCCTCTGACCTCTCTCATCAACACGGCATTTCCGTCCGCAGAATTGCCGCTCACTGGATGTTTTTTGTTTTTCGCACCGTTTTGTGTAAACTCTAGAGACTGTTCCAGGAGATCAGCAGGTTGAGAAATACTCAAAGCAGCCCGTCTGGCACCAGCAGCCATGACCATGGTCAAAGTCACTGAGATCACATTTTCTCCCCATTCTGATGTTTGATGTGAACATGAACTGAAGCTGCTGACCTGTATCTGCATGATCTTATGCATCGCACTGCTGCCACATGATTGGCTGATTGGATAATTTCATAAATAAGCAGGTGTACAGGTGTTCCCAATAAAGTGCTCAGTGAGTGTACATTATCAATACTGAATGTCATAAAATGTTAAAGGTACCTGTCAGGTGATGTTTGATGCATAACATGTAATCGTAATACATACATTGTAATTGAATGTGTTTGATTTGTGTAACTGTCTTTTATTTGATTCATTTCTTTTATTAATAATGTTTAGCAAGTCAAGACGGCCTCTCTTAGAAGTGGAATTTTAATGGAATTCAATTCTGTTTCCTGTCATTCCAATTCAATTCTCATTCTGTTCCCTTCGAGCTGGGTGACAATCCAATTACAAACCCAGGAAATGGAATTTACCAAGCAAACCCCGGTGTATAACACCACAGATAAAAGGATACGACTACTGTGTCTGCGGCAGCTGGGTAGAGTTTAGCGCCTGGTGATGTCAGTCCGGGGCACATGATGTTGGCTCCACTTAAGACAAATTTAATGGCCCCTTTGTCTACTTGCTGGTGTGGAAGAATGAACGGATCTAGAGCATTTAAACAAACGAGGAGAAAAGAGGATTCCTTATCAGTGAAGAAATCTAAGTGACACAGAATTTATGTACAAATACAACCGTCAATCAATCAGTCATCAGTCTTACATTTATGCAGCAGTCTGAGGGTTGGGTAGAACGGTCCTTCTCTCTGTCTGAAGAAAAGCAGTTCTCCGTTCACTGTCAAGATTTCAATATGTTCATGGCTGTAGGGGGAGTAATGGAAAACATGTAGACATCATTCAGGAGCAGATCCACCGCACAAAAAGACATGTAAGAAAGATCAATTGAGAGATTATACCATCTAACTATTTTGACAGGGTCCTTTTTTGGCATGATGTGGTTGAGCCATGACTCGATATCGGGAAACTGGTCCAGTAGCTGATTTTTGATTCCTTTGATCACTGATGTTTTCAGCTGAATACAGTTGGACACGTTTTCCTTCTCATCAAATCTGAAACGAGACACAGAAAACCACATCAGTGTTACTAGCTAGCTGATGGCAGATCAATCGTGTGTGCATTACACTAGCCGACATGCGACACCAAGCTGCTCAACCTCTATTTAAACACACAATACAGGAGGAGAGAGTATCAGTTTATTTCTCTATGACCATGACATGTTTCCATTTGATCTGATGTAGAGATGCTAGACCTACAGGAAAATGTCTAAAAACAAATCAAGAGCAAAGTGTCTGAAAGGCTGAGATGAGACAAGATACTCAAACAGACTTCTCATGTTGATTCCCATCAGCTTCAGTCAAGATTTGTAAAAACATGAACAGCTCAGAGATCTGCAGTGAATGAGGAAACACCTTATTCACTGTTAGCGGCACATCTTCATTTTCACTACCATCTGGCTCTCGATGACACGACAGATTAGAGGCTTGCTTCTCTGATTCCTAGCTTTAAGATAATTGTCCATGTTCAGAAATGAAGCATGAATGATCTTAGATCACAGACGTACCGTGTGAATAACGTCTATTCTGGGTTTTGACTCTTGTTTTAACATCAAAGCTACAATAAAGTTGACTAAGACTTTCTGCGGTCGGGGAAAGCCCTAATCCGGTAACAACACAGTGTTAACAACAGACAAAACTTTAGCAATATCATAGCTAATGTTAGCTTGTCTCATGAATTGAACGAAAGTCTTGAACACGCTAAAAGACACCTAGCTGAAGCGCGTTGGCTAGCCAGCTAACGACGGGCGATGACAACCAGTTAGCCACCTAGCTAATGATACAACAGAGAAATAATTTAACGCTAACGTTACGTACTTTTTAAACATCCTCGTTGGTCGCCTTTACCGTGTTCTCTCAATTGTGTGAAGGCTTGTCCGCGCTCACTATGCCAGACCGACTCTGATAAACACAAATTAATAACAAAATGCAATTCATCTATCAAATAATTCAATTGCACGCTTGTTTCGCAGTGGAGGGCCGGGGTAACGTCATTTTACGACAGTGTGTCGCGTCATACGGCAGGTCAAGTCCAATTCGATTATGAGAGTCACTTCCTTTCCTGTCACTTAAAGATGTTCTTTCAGGGAAAAGATGGTAAGCTTTGTAAAATCACACGGTGCCACATTTTATCTTTCACATCGACGGTTTACAAAAGTATTAACTACGAAACATTTGCATGGTGGAGTCCGTTAGTTAAAGTTAGGGCAGCTGCAGAGTGTGTAGACACGTTTTTTTTTAATGCGCATACAACATCAAAGTTTCACTTTTTATTTATTCACTGGTTTAGGTATATCACACACATATCATAAACCGGGAATCACTCCAGGATTTACAATTAATAAACTGTGAAAAGTAATAATATAACCAGTCTCCATGGTGTTGGCATGACGCCATCTCGCGGCCAAACCGGTTACGGCACCTGAATGGGGGGAAAAGCTCGTGCAAAAAAGTACTTTTGTACAAAGTACTTCCGGTGGGGTCATCGAATCGCTTTTACGAGTGAATTTATCCCGAGTTTACCAACAACAAATGCTTTAATATCATTTAAACCTGAGTTCATTCTACATTTCGCCTGGAAATAATTATCTCCAACGGTCTCTCTAACGAATCGCCAGCGGCTCCCCAACGTGGTTAGACGAGAGGGGAAAAGAGGAAGCAATAGCCAACCATCTTTCTTCTGCCAGCAATAACAAGAAAGAGAGAGGGCTAGGTTCAAGTGGAGCTGTGTAGTTTGCAATTTATTGTCTTATTTTATACTTGGAAAAGGACTGGGCAAACCTCTCTGAGTTAAGCTAGTTGAACGCTTTCGGACGCGGATCTCCCCCCCGGCAAACCTGGAAGTTAAGGATTAGAAGACTGGCTGTTAGAATTTGTATTCCATTTTTTCATGTTTCCAACAGGTTTACCTTCCCCTAATCCCCCACCGCCAACCCAGGAGGCTAGACCAGCAGCTTCTGATGTCAAAAACGACAGCGGTATCACATCTTCGAAGAAGAGGAAAATAAACAGTTCAGAGAGGGAAGATATTGATACAATTTCTTCGTCTCCCAAAACCCTGAATTCCTCCTCTTCTTCCTGCTCTTCCACTTCGCAACACATCCAGAAGAAGTTGAGGTTCGAAGACTCCGTGGATTTCATTGGACTGGATGTGAAAATGGCTGAGGAGTCTGCTTCGTGCTCTAATAAGAGCAAAACTGTGTTCCTGCCCGGTGGGGTAGGACACCATGCAAACGGACTGACGAAAACGGCAGGCTCCAACACCTTCTCCAACAGTAAACCTGGCGCTGCAAAGAAACTAGTCATCAAGAACTTCAAAGGTAGCATGCATGATGGTCAGGGCAGATGTGGTGGAGGACGGTGTCATTCAATTTAACATGGCAAAAGTGCTGAAAGCAACTTACCAGTGATAACCTGATCGTGACTAACCCCCAGTTATTGTAATAAGTGTGTCACTTTAAACAGACAAACAGTTGTTTTAAAACTGAAGTACAGTACCAGTGATGCTGCATAATGGTCCAGTGAGACCCACTGTTGTATGTTTTCAGACCATGTTTTTTTTGGGTTTGTTTTGCACACAGAAAAGCCCAAATTGCCCGAGAACTACACACAGGAGACCTGGCAGAAGCTGAAGGAGGCAGTAGAGGCCATACAGAACAGCACTTCAATCAAGTACAATCTAGAGGAGCTCTACCAGGTATGACACACAGCCCACCCGCCCCACAGAGCAAGTCCTCTGGCCTGTGGATAGCTGCCCCTCTGGACTGATTCTCATGCCCTTCGTTCAAACCCAAAGTCCATATAAACAAATCACTTTTGACACATTGTTCTTTTCTCCCTCGTAGGCTGTTGAGAACCTCTGCTCCCACAAGATATCTGCCAAGCTGTACAAACAGCTGAGGGTAGTGTGTGAAGACCACATCAAGGCACAAATCGATCAATTCAGAGGATATCCTTTTTGCTTTCTGTTTCTCCCTGTCTCTGTTTATTAATTTGATATAGCCCCATGTGGATCATGCATCGTCATGATCTGCAGAATTGTCACACAGCACAGTGAAGCTTTTCAGTCAAAGTATTACCTTAACACTGTTCTTACGGATGCTCTGGACAGTGTGCTTTTCCTGAAGAAAATAGACAAGTGTTGGCAAGATCACTGCAGACAAATGGTATGTTTTATAACCTTATTTTGCCCAGTGTTACGTGTGATTGCCCTAAAATGGCGTTATCGTAACAAAAATGTTGAATGATTTGATTGAAACATGAATACATCCAAAGAAAGAATAGAATGTCACTCATGTCATTTGTTAATGTTTCATTGCTGTTGTTATTTCACAGATCATGATTAGGAGTATATTTTTGTTCTTGGACCGCACCTATGTTTTACAAAATTCAATGCTGCCATCAATCTGGTGAGTAAATCGCTCAGTTTGCCGTTTTGCAAAATCATGGACCGGTTTGTTTGAAATGGGTGTTGAACAAATGGGCGTTGGTCTGCAGGGACATGGGCCTGGAGCTGTTTAGGTTCTACATCATCAGTGATCTGAAGGTCCAGAGTAAAACCATCGACGGGATCCTGCTGCTCATCGAGAGGGAGCGCAATGGAGAGGCGATAGACCGCAGTCTGCTGAGGAGCCTACTGAGCATGCTCTCTGACCTGCAGGTAACTGACCCAAACAAATATGTCAGCTCTGGTAAGTTATGATAATCAATAATGTGGTGACTTTAGGTGCGACTCAAGGAGAATGTAATAACAAAAGCCAGAGCAGATGGCTTGGATTTCATCTCTGCCCTGTTCTACCATCTGTAGAAACAGAGTGTGGGCTTGGCAGCTGTTATTTGTGATTATGACCTGCGCTGGGGTTTGATGCGCTGTCACTGCCCTCTTGAAAAATGGCTTTAATGAAACCAATGTTCTCTCTGATCCTGACAGATTTATCAAGACTCCTTTGAGCAACGCTTTTTGGAGGAAACTAATCGGCTGTACGCCGCAGAGGGACAGAGGCTGATGCAGGAGAGAGAGGTGATTTATGTGACCCTTATGTGTAGCGCCTACTGTCTTAAAGGAACAATCCACCCTACTACACTTTAACACTGCTGAAAACAGCTGTCGGTGATGTGCCTCGCATTTCTGGGCCCATTTTGTTGTTTGGTGCATTATTCTCATTCCTGCTGATAACTGGCCAAACGTAGACAACGTGATGTCATATCGAGGTATTCCCAGCACAGCTACAATGCAGTTTGATAGCAGAAGAACATGATCTAAAACATCAGTGGTAAATGTCAAGTTTTGGTGTTAGTCCCACAAAATCAAAGAGTAAGGGCTTCTCTCGAGATTCACCATTTTGTACCAACAATCCTACAGAGAGAAAGGCAGAGATACCAGTTTCTCCCCTGACAGTAGCCTCAATAGACCAGAATGCAATGCAGCCACAAGACACGTGGTGTTTTGAGTTAGGGGTGTGACTCTGGACAAACTCTTGCTCTCACTGTGCTATTAGTATTTCTCTCTACACATCCACATATAACCCACAGCTGAACGCAGCAAGTTCACGCCTGCTCTGGGTGGCGTCATTCATTCTTAGAAATGTAGGAATTGACTAACTGAAGTAGAGGTAGATGAGGCAGGTTGAGTGAAAAGTGGGTACACCAAAACGCTAAATTACAACACGCTTTACAAAATAATTCCTGTAACATCATGGCTTAATGATGTATAACGATGTAAAAGTATCCAAGGGTGGATTTTCCCCCCCCCCGGTCTCTAATTGCAGTATGAGCCTCCTGCTGAAATGCAGTCGCCTCGCAACTTGTGTTTACCAACTGATTTATTGGATTTAAGCCTTTTTTTTTTACTGTCTATATTATTTCAGGGCTATTATTCAGATAATACACATTAGCAGTTTTGGGTTTTGGAAGCTGCATACATTTCTTGTCCTTAGTGAAATTAATATTCAGTGCTTACAGTGTGATATGAATCAAACATTGACTTGTTTTTTTTTTAATGTTAGGTGCCAGAATATCTCCATCACGTAAACAAACGCTTGGAGGAGGAGGCCGACAGGGTCATCACATATCTAGACCAGAGCACACAGTGAGTATTGGGGCTGCGGTGTTCACTTTGAACGCTGAGAATGAAGACTCGTTGTTCACTCACACTTTTTTATTCCTCTCTCTCAGAAAACCGCTCATTGCTACTGTGGAAAAGCAGTTGCTGGGTGAACATCTCACTGCAACTCTGCAAAAAGGTACGTTAGAATTAATATTCTACAGAAACATGTACATGAGTAGGGTTGTGGCAGTGTATTAAATGTCCCGTGTGTATTTGGGGCATTGGAACCTGCTGTCCTGATTGCCGAAAATGCCTGAAGTATTTCTCAAATAGCGAAGACTACATACCGGGTCTTTTAAACTGATGTCTGACATAGCAGATAGAGTTTGTCAGTATGCACACACCTCATCTTTCCTGCTGTTCTGCTGAAACACCCAGGTTTGACTCACCTGCTGGACGAGAACAGAATCCAGGATCTGTCTCTGCTCTATCAGCTCTTCAGTCGAGTGCGGGGTGGCGTTCAGGTCCTTCTGCAGCACTGGATAGAGTACATTAAGGTATGCCAGCATGAGAGTTCATAACAGTTTGGATGTACTGCATGTTGAAGGTGCTCAGCTCTTAGCAGTTGTCCAGAAATCAATTATGGATGTTTGTCTGAAATGCCAACCTCTCAGTCGGCCATTTGGGAACCCACACAAAATGTTGGTTTTGACTTGTGTTGTTTTCCGATGTCTTGACGCTCGACACCGAAGGCCTTTGGAAGCACAATTGTAATCAACCCAGAAAAGGACAAGACGATGGTGCAGGAGTTGCTTGACTTCAAAGACAAGGTGGATCACATCATCGACATCTGCTTCATGAAGAATGAGAAGTTTGTCAACGCCATGAAAGAGGCCTTCGAAACATTCATCAACAAAAGGCCAAACAAGCCCGCAGAGCTCATAGGTTTGTGACTTGGCATTGCCCCTCAGTCAGTATCATCCTCATCACTGTGTAAACATGTGGTCTAAGCATAAATGTGCTTCTGCTTACAGCAAAACATGTGGATTCCAAGCTAAGGGCAGGAAACAAAGAGGCAACAGATGAAGAACTGGAGAAGATGCTGGATAAGATCATGATTATCTTCAGATTCATCTATGGTAACATTTTCTATAGCACTTGTTTCAGTGTAAGTTTCCCCCTCCTCTTTAGGTGATCTTGATTTATTCATCTTTATATATCCTTTCAGGAAAAGATGTTTTTGAGGCCTTTTACAAGAAGGATCTGGCCAAGAGGTTGCTGGTGGGAAAGAGCGCCTCTGTTGACGCTGAAAAATCAATGTTGTCAAAGCTGAAACATGGTTAGTATAATCCATCACTCTCACTCAACACACACACACATACACACACACACACACACACACACACACATTCCAAAGTAAAGTAACGAGCTGACGAGCAATCCTGAAACTGACATTAGGGACTTCTAACCTTTTTGTTTTTCTTTCTTCAGAATGTGGAGCAGCGTTCACCAGCAAGCTGGAAGGCATGTTCAAGGATATGGAGCTTTCTAAAGACATCATGGTGCAGTTCAAACAGGTAACGGCAATACTGAGGCGAATCTGTAAGAACACCCTCGTGGCATGAATTTTAAAACTTGACTCTTACGACGGTGCGGTTGGGTATGACAGCTCCTGTTTCTTGTGATAAGCTAGAGAGAACAGTTGGATTTGTGTAAGATGTAGGTGTGGCAGATAATTGGGTGTTATCGTATTTGTCTCTCCGTAGTATATGCAGTGCCAAAACATTCCTGGCAACATTGAGCTGACGGTGAACATCCTCACCATGGGTTACTGGCCGACCTATGTCCCGATGGAAGTGCACCTGCCCGCTGAGGTTAGTGCTTGGCAAATATTAAAAATTTCAGAACCTGTTAAGGTTTTTTTTTTATAACCTTCCATGCAATAAATATACTCACTGTTGAACTGTTACACCTGTTATCTTTGTCCAGATGGTGCGACTGCAAGAGATCTTCAAGACCTTCTACCTGGGCAAACACAGTGGCAGGAAGCTCCAGTGGCAATCAACACTAGGCCATTGTGTCTTAAAAGCTGAATTTAAAGAGGTGGACGGCTGATTTTCTTATAATGCTGCGATGTTCTGTACTCACCCAACCAATAAAGCTGAATGCTCAAATTTGCTGTTCTCTTTTTCAACAGGGCAAGAAGGAGCTGCAGGTGTCTCTCTTCCAAACTCTGGTGCTACTGATGTTTAACGAAGGAGAGGAATTCACCCTGGAGGAGATCAAACTGGCAACAGGAATAGGTTTGTACAGTCACATGCAAAGGTTTGGTCAGCAACACTTATGTTTTTGCTGAAGAAACAATGTTGTCGGGTAGTCTTTACTTAGCAGGCACTGACCTAAGACGATGTTTGTTTGTTTGTTTGTTTGTTTGTGTGCCGGCGGGCTTACAGAGGACAGTGAGCTGCGACGGACTCTGCAGTCGTTGGCATGTGGAAAGGCGCGCGTCCTCACCAAACTCCCAAAGAGCAAAGATGTGGAGGACGGCGACAAGTTCTCCTGCAACGACGACTTCAAACACAAGCTCTTCAGGATCAAAATAAACCAGATCCAGATGAAAGAAACGGTATAACTATTTCCTTTTACGCCAGTTTCCTCAGGTCAAGGCCTTTAAGGTGTTTGCCGCTCACACCGATTGTTTTTTTTCTCTTTCTTCTGTAGGTGGAGGAGCAAGCCAGCACCACAGAAAGGGTCTTTCAGGATCGTCAGTATCAGATCGATGCTGCCATTGTTCGGATCATGAAGATGAGGAAGACTCTGAGCCATAATCTCTTGGTGTCTGAAGTGTACAACCAGCTGAAGTTCCCCGTCAAGGTGAATAATGCTGATTATTTGAGCTCCATTTCTGAAAAATACCGCATTGATTTATATGGAAATCAAGCCAATCATTTGAATCCATATCAGTGTTTCACTCCCAAGAGATTATTCTGTTATTGTGTATTTAAAATCTGTTCAGAAGCTGCAAAATGTCACAATTGTGGCTACAGATTTCAAGTTATGCATTGGCAGTTAGTCACAGCTGCGTATGCTGGATGGAGAATGTCCTGTTAATTATAAAAGAGACATTTTAGCAAATTCTGTAATATTAAGTGTTGCTGTTACGTTGCTTTGTTAGCTTCAACTGTTAACCTGTTCCTGTCCTCCCATTCAGCCTGCTGACTTGAAGAAGAGAATAGAGTCTCTCATCGACAGGGACTATATGGAGCGTGACAAGGAGAACCCCAACCAGTACAACTATGTGGCTTAGTGAGCGAAAAGGAGTGATAGAGAAAAGGAGGGAGAGGCAGATGGTCCAGTCAGGCTGAAGGCTTCTCTGAGTGATCGGTCTCCAATCTTTTGCTCCGGTGGATGTTACCATTATCCTCTTCAACCCAGCGACCGACAAGTGAATGGATACTGCTCCACGGGATTTTTTTTTTTTTTTTTTCGGGGGTCTTTTGGTCTTGTGGACTGCATTCCCTTTAAAAAGAGAAAATTTTCCAGGTTTTTCGGGTCCCTTGAGAAACTTGGGCTCCCTTGGCAAAAAA
>OMOV01098590.1:0-25434 GCA_900312565.1 Beryx splendens | reverse complement strand
AGGACAGTCTTTTAAGTCTGTTCCTTCCCCTCCAGGGATGATTATCTTACAGGTAATACTCACACTGCTGGAGGGAACGCATATATGTACATACACACACACACACACACACACACACACACACACACACAAACACACACATACAAAAAAATGAGGATTTCGAAAACACAAAGTACAAATGGTTGCAGGAATTTCAGCACCATTTAGACTGAATTTCCTCCTTCTGTGTCCTTTGGTTACTGTGAGTTAACGTGAGGAAGATTTGTTTTTCAATATTCAAAGCCGTACGGCCCTGGTAGTGGAACTGACACAGTGTGCCATTCAGATCTGAATATTACCTATCACAGACAGCAACAACTGTGAAGTCTGTTTGGATCAGGGTGTTAGCGAGGACTATTACTGGGTGTACAAATTTAAATCTTTAGATTTGTGGATCCAAATGAAACTAATCCATAAAGCAATGGTCATTTCTTTAAAAAAAAGTTTTATAAGTATTAAGTATTTAGTTTTAAGTATTAGTAACTAACAACACTGTCAGTGTCCATAATGTCATACAACTAAAAGCAATTAAGCTTCTAACATAATTGCATATTTGCCAAGATTACCTTTTTGTTAAGGTTTTTTTTTTTTTTAATGAATAATATATAAACATCAACCAGTTAACATAATGCATCTGCAGGAGATTCCAGGTTCAAGTCCTTACAGGGATGTCTGTCAGGAGTCATACTCAACAAGTTTCATATTAGGGGCATATGATGAAATGAACATTGCATTAATTAGCTAAACTCTCCACGTGGACCCGTTCATACGTGTACATTCACCTACCATCAATTTTGGCTCCATCAGTTTTGTGTTAGGCCCTCATGAATACGTGTACCAAGTTTTTTGATATCGGACCCATGCAGTCATCGGGTCCAGTTATGTAGTAAGAGATCTTAAAGATTTATGTTTTAGGCATTTTATGCTTTATTAGACAGAGATAGTGTGAGAGAGAGCCAGGAAGGTGGGGGAGTGAGAGAGGGGAGGACATACAGCAAATGACCGCAGGCCAGATTCAAACCCGGGTCGCTACGGGAAGGACAAAAGGCAGAAAATCCATCATGATTGACTTCATGCTCCAGATACGAATATTTAATCGCTTTTAATGAAAGTAGATCAAATGTTTTGGCAATCAAAACCTTATGATAATTTATTTTTTCCCAAATATGTCTGCATCAGACCAAACTAAGTCATATTGCACTGGGACCGAGCCTTTCCTATACTCTGTCATGGTCCAAAGTTTCATGTTTCTAGCATGCAGTATATGTAGTATGAATAATAATTCATAAGTATAGCTGCAAGTAGTTGTTTGGTGTGCAACCCAATCATTCCAAGCAGGTAAGTGTAGTATAGTAACTCACAGTGAGGATGTCCATCCATTAATGGGTACTTGCTTACCAAAGCCCAATTAGCAGGACAGCTACACTAAGCTTTTTAGATTTAATTAGATGAAGAATTGTGCTTTATAAGATGGTTCTATTTCTACTGCTCGGCCCACTTACTGTCAACATATTTGTCAGTACATGAGGGACCCTGAGGGACCTGCTGGGCATGAGAGACATGAGGGACCTGAGGGAGAGACTTTGGTGTGCTGCTCTTCTCTTCTGTGCTGCTCTTCTCGCGCTTCTCATTGTTTTTGAAAGTGTCCTTAGTATTCTGCAGACAATTAGTGGTTTTGGTCCACATTGAGAGACCAGAATACTCATGTGAAACACAAGCTATGTTTATGACAAGGTGATTCTGAAGTGCTGTGAAAGAGCAGAGTGTGGATGTTGAGGGAGCAGCACGTTACACACCTTAGCATTGCTAAGTGCGTCTGTCTGATGTTGCACAGTCAGCATTTGGAGCTGGTAGTACAGAACGGTATTGCTAGCCAGCTGGCCAACTTTACCTGCAGTTTTCGCTCTTCCAGATAAGACATGCAGTAATCATTAAACACTTTAATGCATGTGAATTTCTGCAAATCTGCTTGTAATCAGTTTGCAAAAGCTATCTCGTGA
The DNA here is from genome assembly GCA_900312565.1 of Beryx splendens. Classification (NCBI taxonomy): domain Eukaryota; kingdom Metazoa; phylum Chordata; class Actinopteri; order Beryciformes; family Berycidae; genus Beryx; species Beryx splendens. Next base: position 23,395 of record OMOV01098590.1, on the reverse strand, counting down.
TCAATGTTTGCTTGCTCCTGCAGTTGTCAGCACACAATGAACACAGTACATCAGGGCAGCGTTTCGAAACTGTTTCTGAACCTCTGCTGTCGCACACTGGCAGCCGTTTCCCAGAGTGACATGGAGTGTCGCTTGAAATGCTGCTCAAATATGTTAAGAAATCAGTGTCTAAATTATATAAATACTGCATGAATTAAATTAAATGAACATATTATCAAGTTTTTTTTTTGTCTATGCTAATGCATTTTTGACCTAATCCCACAGCTCATTGGTTTTACCGACCTTCTTGTTCATATTAACCTTCATATTAACCGGCATTTTAACATAACCAGTAATTTCTGTGGCTTGTTTTTTGTTTTGTTTTGTTTCATCGGAGTGTGTTTCACTGATGAAATGGATGAGAATCAGTGCAGTAGCACAAGGTTTCCTACCTAAATAGAGTCGCAAGTCAGTTTAAGTCCATTAATTCATTAGTTCGCCTTCTAGGCTGAACCAGCTGTCTGAAAGCATCCAAATATGACCCAATGTGTGCGAACATAATGTGCTAATTAACTGTTAGAGCTATTCCAAGGCTGTTTATGAAATATTTTTGATAGCCTACGATTTTCACCTGTCAGTAAAATCTTGCGTTGCTGTCCACAACAGTTCTACAACAACAACAGTGCAAATTGATGTATCTGCCAAAACAACATTGTCTGGATACTCTTGAAAAATTGTGTTTCAACAGAGTATGAGAATGTTGATGTACCTGCTAAAAATTTTGGCATAAATATTTTTGGGACTCACAAGGTGGGAAATTTGTAAAGGCAAATTGTCTATATTGCATAGCGAGGAGTTTGGTAGTTGTTTTTCTGTGATGAAGTGGCAATTAAGTTTTCATGTACAAATCTTAGTAAGATTATGTAAATCATACAAGATGACATTGCCTTTCTAGGTACAAAAACATAATGAGCATGATTGTTAAAAAGTTGTAAAAGCACACAAAATGTAGCTGATCTGCACAAACTCCAGCCAGTTCTGCAGGACGTTGTTCCCTTCAGTGACAAACACTCAGAGTGCTGCCATTTGATCCCACTTTGATAGATTTCTATGAAAACTTGCCTGCATGCTACAAAGTGCTCTTATATCACGTTTCATAGTTACTACTCAAACTTACTTGTTTGATTTAGAAGCCATTATGTGATAGGCCAGAGCCACTTTCAGTCTAAGTCTTAACGGCTCCCTGGAGTAATTGCTGCTGTCATTTGTGAAATTTCTGTCATATTTTATTCTTTCACCGTGTATCTTCTGACAATACTAAACCCGTACTTCCACAACTTACCGTACCGTCGACGATGTGCGGACTGCAGGCTCGTTTCAGCCTGAACACACAAAAAAACATTTATTTTGAAGACAAAGGAGAACGAAACAGTGCTTCAGTCAGCAACCTCTAATGATCAAAATCTCCTTGGCCTTTTGGTTGAAAGGCATTGGGCAAGGTAAGTTATCAGAACAAAACTGCAACAATGGAACATCAACCACTTTTTGGAATAATATCACACTGCTTGTAACAATGTATCAGTGATCCCCAAGGGTGATGGAGGATTTGTAGTTACATATTTCACCCATGTCACTACATTGATGGCTATCCTACGATATACTTTATTATATCTGGCTAATTACTGTATTGTTTATAGCTTAGGTATACCCGTGACATTACGCACAGTGTGATCACAAACCTTTAGGCCTAACAAAACTGTTCTTCTGTGCTTCTTAGGCTCCACGTGCCACAGGAGGAGAGGGAGTGAAGGTCTCTGTGTGAAACAAAGGGCTGACAGAGTGGAAAATAAACTTTAAGATGAGAAAAATTACATTTGTAATACTTTGTGTGGTGCTGCGTCCCGCCACGCCCATCAAAGATATTCTTACCAGGAAAAAGCATTCAGCAGTGAACTGACTGTGAAGGCCGGACGTAAATTCAGATTAGCTGTTATATAAACTGAGCCACCGCTATAGTCTGAGAAAGAGAGACATCAGCAACAGCCAGTCAGCTGCACAAAGAGACACCAGTTGTCTTTTCTCCCCAAGGAGTATGAACTTCATCAGCAGTCAGACATTTAATTGCTTCCTGGTAACTCAGAGAAGAAAAACATCGTAGCCTGCAGTGTTTAGGCTGCATGCTGTTGTACAATCTAACATGATGACGATGCCACTGCTTATATGCTGTTGTATTATTGTAATTAACTTGTTTTACATATCTTATAGTATTTTCCTTCAGCATCATCTTAATCATCCTCAATTGTTTTATTGTAAAAAGCATCTAATTTTATATTTTGATGCCATGGTGTTTTATAATAAATTTGAAAATGCATCATATATGCAGGAATATCTCTTTGTTATTGTTACCTGTGCGGAAAAGTATCAGCATGCCTATCTAATTCATCAAGAAATAGTGCCAGATTACATTTGAAAGCTTCAGATTCTGAATACAGGGCAATAATTCATCTTTTCCTCAGTATTGCGTAAGCAGGGATAGGACCAAAATCCACACTTGGGCACCTGGAGAAGATACGGCTTGCTATCACAGTAGAAATGGATTTTATTCAGTTTTATGGAGGTGTAGTGAATCAGTGGTTCAGATTTTGGGGTGTGAATTAGACCGGGCTGCTGGTGCTCGTCAAGCCAGAAAGCTGGGTAATTCAAGTTTTTTCAAAGAAATGAAGATGCCAGTCTGGACAATCTGGACAGAAACTCTTAACGGACGAAATGTGCCGTTTGTCATCCTTTGAGCTGCTGCTCACTCCTGCCATTACTGAGGCCTTAGACAGGGGGAATAACCTCTCATTTTAATGAGGAACGGAACTGAGTGACTGAACTGACCGTTGAGCTTTTTGCTGTCTGAAGGAAAGGTGGAGATGTCTGTCGAAACAGAAATGTCACACCTCACCTTTGTAAAACCCATTGTAACAGCAGGTTGTATGCTACACACCTTTAATGACAAGTAAACAGTAATGAGATATTTGAAGATGAAGTGAACAGCAACTCAAAATTGTAATTGTAGTTTTGAAATAAACTGTAGTAGTTAAAATGTTTATTTAACCTTCTTGTTGAGCTCAAACAATTGTGCTTTCGATTAATTACAGCAATTACAGTAATACAACGGTAACATTTTTTTATTAGAGTTGTCTTTATTAGAGTACTGGTTTGGCAAGAAAAGAGTAAGCCGATAGTAGAGCAAAGACATCACCAGGGAGAAGCTGCAACTTGTGCCAGAGCAGTTTGAGAAGCAAAGCACGGACAATGGATGAACAAGTGTAAAGAGGAAGGAGCATAGTTGGAAAGACCTTTTGGAATATGGAGGTGTTTCGGCATTCATTACTGAGACAGCTGAGGTGTGCTGACATCACAGGAAAACCTCAACCCCTTAGCCAAGTGTGGACACCACATGTCCTCTGTGTTCCCAAACTGTAACACATCCTGTCAGGATGCCAGTTTAGTCTTGCCAAAGAATGATAGACTTCACAGAATAGCCGGGTGCTGAGTCCCTGGCAGCAGCAATCCAGATTAAATAAACAGACTTTTATTTTGTAACTGTTAGCAGAAAGAGCCCTACTCATCAAAGTCAGGAAAGATGTGTTATTGTGGAAGCACAAGTTAGGGACATGGGCCAGCAACTCAGTCCTTCCAGAGATACTCAACACCAGTCTAACTCTAGTGTTGCGGTCCAGTGCTCAGCACACCGTTTACTTTGTAGAACTCACTGTGCCATAGGAAGTTACAGTAGATAAAGGACATGGAAGGGACTTCGATACAGTGAGCTAGCAGCCAACAGCTGAACATGCCTGGGTGCACCCTGTGGAAGTGAGGTGCTGTGGATTTGTAGCCACATGCATTACTAGTTTACCTAGAGAGTGAGGGATTTGTGGTCAGGTGTTAGAGCAGGTGGAAGAGGCAGCTTCTGAAACTGGAGGAAAGCGTCCATCAGCGGTGATACAAATTATGTAACACCACCCCATGACTAAGACAGGAATTAGATATAGTATGATGATATAGATCAAATACCGTTCTCAGCTCTTGGTATAATTTATAACTGACATAATTAAGCTTACTGTTTGCTTATACAATTTGGTTTCTGAACTCCCTTAGCTGTCCTCTCGGCCTGTGATTGGTGGGACAGTTCGGTTTCTGAACCTGAGTGGGACGTGTCAAGCCAGAAACCGTCCCCTTAGCATATTGTTGAGGTTGACGGTGCGGTTGGGAATTATTGAGTCAGAAATAGTGGACTATATGTTAGCTCAAATGTAGGTGCAGTGCAGCTCAGTATACAGCAGGTGTGATCAGTGTTGAGAGCAGATGTGAAGGTGTTGTGAACTTGTTATGGGCCTAATTCAATGCAGCTTCTGTGATGCAATTTCCCCACTATACCACTATACTGTATAGCATTGCAGTATATACACAGTACCGCATTACACTTCTCTGCAGAGATGGAGTGTTTCCCTGTATTTGTTGTGCTGTATTCTATGTTTCTCCTAATCCTGTCAGCTACTGCAAAATTCTTTGTAATGTAACAACATCCAATGCAGGACTCACACTCTTGAACATGGACACACACACACACACATGGTGTGTTGTCAACCGCATGGAGACGGAGAGCCTGTCTGTTTCCCCTCTCTCTCTTTTTCACTCTATTGATTTGTCCTCTTTTCTGTAGTTTCTGCCGGTGACACTTCATTCCTAAACTGATTCCTAACTGTGCTTTTCTCACCTAAGCATAAAAATATGGACGAAACTATATTTTGTATTGTACTGTAGCAAATGTAATTACGATGCCTGTTCCTCCCACTGTTCGGTGCTTGTGGTAACAGCAGATACAGCAGTGCGTCAGTTAAGCTTTGCCATGCTAGCAGATTCATTTATAGGTTACAGGGCTTGGCATGAGTGAACAGAACTCACTTCAACTTCAATCTGCTTGAACCAAAGACTTGTAATGATACACATGCACTGTTTTTTTTTTACTTTTCGAAAAGGTGTTGTATCATAGTTTGCAGCCATCTGCATAAAAGTGACTATTTCTCCACTCAAAATACAGTATGTGACCGATCAGCTCTTAAAGATCTTGAAAAATGTTATGATTGGTAAATCTATAGGCACATTAATCCTTAAACTACTGACATTTTAATTTGTCTGGGGTACTTAATGTTACATAACAGTTGTTATAAATGAAGATTGTTCAGCTATGGATGCCATGAACTATTTCATGAGCCTTTTATGAACGTGAAATACAGACATTTTACTAAAAAGTTTCACTAAAACATTAGACCAACTGTATATGAAGGGAATCTGATGTAATATAGTTGTGTCCAGCTTGCTCAGGATGGCAAAGATCACACAGTGGAAATATATATCTAGTTATAAAGACAATTTACCGCCAATGTCCTCATTACGCTGTTAAATCATATGGATCTGATCCCTGACACTCTTTGCTCTGTAACAGTCGCTCGCCGCAGAATAACTGTCTGATGTATAAAGGGATTTAGCCCTTGCCCTCTCTGACTGGAACATTCTCATTATGAAACATCTCACCCTGACCTTTTCACATCTGCCTCTCTACAGTCATCGGATGCACATCTCCACCATGTATGAGCACTGCATACGGATGAGACACCTCTCCCAGGAGTTCGTCCTGCTGCAGGTCACTCAGGAAGAGTTCCTCTGCATGAAGGCCTTGCTGCTGTTAAGCATTAGTGAGTTCAGCCGCATCGCGTGTTTATTGAACGTGAACGTGGCAAGCAGAGATGTCATGAAATAAGAACTGCTATCCTGTTTTCCATTTATGTACTGAAAGCATTTCATTTCATTAGATGTGGTTCCCTCCCTGCTGTTGTTGATGTGGAGAACAAACGAAAGTCAGAAATTACACTATCCAATTTTTTTTGTTTGTTTTTACAGTTCCAGTCGAGGGTCTGAAGAGTCAGAAGTACTTTGATGAATTGCGTCTCACCTACATCAATGAACTTGATCGCCTCATTAACTATGGAAGGAGGACCAACTGTTCTCAGAGATTCCACCAGCTCACCCTCCTCATGGATTCTCTACAGCCGGTAAGAAACAACATGGTCTCTAATGCTTTCAGGTCAACTCTTGTTACATCTAGTACTTGTGTCCTTAAATGCCCATGCTGATTTTTTTTTTAACCCTCTAGACCCCAGTGGAGAATGTTGCTGCAGTTCACTGGGAATTCTCACTTAAATCAGCATTTTCTTGCTCATCCCAAACAAACAGCTATATCTCAAAACTAAGAAGAAATTGACAATCACAAGTTTCTCCATTTAAAAAAAACACAACTTTCCCTTTAATTCGGTGCAAAATACATGGCAAGGCGATGCAGGGCGTCTCCTTACTTCAGTGTCAACATTCACAGTATGACAGCAACACAGATCCTTCCTATCTTGGCTAACGATAAGCTTTCAAAATACGCTCTTGGGCGCTATAGTGAACTATAGAACGGGCGCTCTTGGGCGCTATGGGGTCTAGAGGGTTTTTAATTAATATATTAGTTTGCCTTATCAGAGTTCCTGTAGAGTGCCTGTCATTGTCAAAACGCTTGTACGTTAACAAATTTATATGATGATGTCTGTGTCTCTCTTCTGTTACAGATTGTAAGGAAACTCCATCAGTTTACATTTGACCTTTTCGTGCAGGCTCAGTCGCTGCCCACAAAGGTCAGCTTTCCAGAGATGATTGCAGAAATAATCTCAGTACATGTACCAAAGATCCTGGCAGGTTTGGCCAAACCAATCTTGTTTCATAAGTAGAAGAATTAATTGTCATCTGAAGTGACTCATCTTGGCTGCCTCCATAAACATCAACTAAGGCTTTGTACTGTTTCCCTACATCTTCAGTGTAATAGCACTTAGCCCTGTTTTGGAACCATTATTTTATTGCTTGAGTTCCCCCCCCCCCCATTTAGACATAATTGAACTGTTTTCTTAAAGAGTTTAAGCTTTTATCTCAAGAGCTGCAATGCATCAGTGGGTTGACAGTTATGTCTCTTTCTATGGGAGGAGAGTTTGCGTTTTAACAACTGGAGTGAAGGTGCTTACATAAGTAGTCGGTCTGTAAAGAGGAATAAGCACAGCAATCTCTACCTTAGAAATTGGTCTTTAACTGTTGCGTTAAAAATGAATGTGAATATAAAAAATGTGACATACAATTGACAAGGCACTCATACACTGTCTACTTAAACAAAAGATGGAAGTAAGAATACAGGTGATGAGAATTTGTTGACAGAAATAAACAAATACTTATTTCTCATTGGTTGTCCTAAATATGGGTGTAATTGCTGCATTCAAGTGCTCGCAAATCGTTAAAGAGTAACTAAACCCCAATCCCAAATCTGTGGGTTTAGTTACTCTATAATACAATTTGCCACGTACTTAATTGCTTTCAGAAATGATAATTAAATTGACTTCATAAAAAAGTAGTTCTGTCAGGAATCACTCATATCACAGCTTAACCATTTATTGCAAATAGAGATGGCAGTACAGTTCAACTTGGAACGCTCCCTGCTGCAGTAATACAGCATTACAGCGTAGTATACATAGCACACGATAAATAAGATGCAGGACGAATTGCAAATAATCTCCCAAGGGATTAACTTGGAAATAAAGACCCTCCAGGTTGCAGACAGACAGAGCAGAACCACAGCAGGTGCAGGCTGGGGTGGAGGAGGCTCCTGCAAATAACAGCAGCAAAGCGCACATCAGCGTACAGAGTGAATGTGAGTGTGAAGGCCTTTAAATAGGCTGCCAAATCAGTGCAGTGAGATGTGATAGGTGTGGCGGCAGTCAGCTGACGCAGCATAGCATGACTTGGTGTGTCCTCCCAGAACTAGGTCATTTTATCTGCCGGCTGATGCTTTACTTTAGGATGGCTGCATGAAAAGGAGAAACCATGTAATTGATGTCTTATTAGAAACAAAAATACATGACAATTAAAAGTTAAAGAGTGAAAATACCAACATACTACTCATTTACATGGGTTTCCAAACAGTAACATACAGTAATAAATGACATCATTCATTCCCCACTTTGTTGGGTCATTCATTGTGCTCAGCTCATAGTTGCGGTACTTTGGACAGCACTTGAAGGCAGGGCAAATCAAGGAAGCATAATAGATACTAAAATAAAAGTAGGAGGAGTAAGGAAGATTGCCACTGAGAAATCCACCTTTGTTATCTAATTACCATTTATTATCCAGTCAGTGTCAGTGGTCGTTACCTGTGTTCATACTGCCTGCCTTTGTTTGCTGTAGTATCTCTGCGTTGGTATTGTTGTGCCTGGTAAGAGCCATACAACCAAAACCTTACATCTTTTAACTAGTCTGTTTTTAACAGAGAATGTTGCAACTGTTCACCACTGACTCTTGTCTACTTCTGAAAAGAAGTTATCATGACTAGTATCGAAACTAGAAGTACTTACAAGGTCATGTAAAGTTTGAGCAGGGTGGCAGTCTTGAAAGTAACATCATGAGTAATACACTGTTTGTTCTATGCTTGCTTAAACTTCAATCTAACAATATTACACTCTCTAAGTACTTGCTACCAGAAAGAATGATCACATGAAAAATGTAAAGTACTTACATTTACACATTTTGCCTTTATAACTGGCCTTTGTTTGACTGTGCCAATGCAGTACAATGCAGGTGTCTTTAGAATATACTGCATGCTTATTGTCACTCTGCACTTAAGACTTTTCCTCATAATGTTGGTAGCATGCTTTTCTTGGTGTTTTTACTGGTCATTTTAAAGAATTATCTTAAATACATGTAGTGGGTAAGTTTGTTAAAACAGGTATTTGATTGTCATAACTGAAGTTGGAGAAAATTGAACAGTTTCTTAAACGCACAGTATGTAATTTCTGCCGCTATGGGGTCTCTCAATCAAAACAGTAACAAAAGACGTAGTTTGATGACGTGGTGAAGTAGCGTGGGATCATGGGAGTTGTACAGCTTCGGCGACAGAACGCGCAGCAAACGGGAATGAATAATCGTGATCCGTCACAAGTGAGCAATAAAAACAATAGAATGAAAACAACAACAGAGCGGCTAGTTCGCCGACTTCCTTCCCCACTCTCTGACGTATCATCTGATGTTTCCCATGTTTCCCATGAGGTTAGGGGGTAAAGGGGATATGACGCCACTGACAGGCGACCAAATGAAACGCCATTACCTTGAATAAAATTAGCGATTTCTCTGAGTTTGAACATTGTTGGAAACATTTGGGATAAGTATTTTTTAGGTATTTGAATGCAGAAATGTTACATATTATACCTTTAACAAGCATTGATGCTATACTTCTGCACTGCATAGCTTCAAATTCAGATTAGGTTTTTGAGACAATCAACTGAAATGTTAAATTATTTTAAGATCAATGCACAATCCAGTCTAAAGGTAACATGAAATAGTGGCATTGGTTCCACCACCAGGAAATTAAAAGTGTTATCATCTAATTATGTTCTTGCCAATGATAACTTCTACCAAATATTTAGGTAATAGTGAATGAAAATTTGAATTCATAATCCAACTTTGAACAAAGAAACATCCGTTCCACTCATGCATGATGATGATGAGAGGCATAACAAACTGTTTCAGTCTGACACACAGCCTTCAGAAGTGTTCAACCCCCTTGACTTTTTTCCCCATTTTGTGATGTTATAGCCTGAATTTAAAATGTATTAAATTAGGATTTTCCCCCCCCTGATCCCATCATGTCATAGTGGATTTTTTATTTACATTTCTTTTGTACAAATTAATTAACAATAGAAAGCTGACGTGTTTTGTGTCAATAAGTATTCAACACCTTTACAGTGACCATCCAACATTAGTTGGAGTTAAAGGGCATCCAAATTCCTTTAAATGTCTGAGATTTCTTTCTTTAAATAAACTTGAGGGGCACCCTGGTGGCTCACCTGGTAGAGCACGTACCACAAAGGTTTAGTCCTTCCCGCGGTCGGCCCGGGTTCGAATCCGACCCGTGGCCCTTTGCCGCATGTCATCCCTTCTCTCTCCCCACCTTTCCTGTCAACCTACTGTCCGATCTAACAAAGGCAAAATTCCCCCCCCTGAGGTGTTGAGAGTTCACGAGCTCCATCATTAGGAAATGGAAAGAGTGCAGAACTTGCCAGACTCTTCCTAGAGCAGGTCGTCCAACCAAAGAGCAACCGGGTAAGAAGGTGCTTTGTCAAGGAGGAGACCAAGCACCCAGCCTCTGACTGCAGAGTTCTTGGCTGCAGTGGGAAGCTGCGATCTTGCTGGAAGGGCAACAGTCAGTGCAGCACTTCACAAATGCCTGGAGTTTGCAGAAAGGCAGGTGAAAGCATGAGGCAATAGATTCTGTGGTCTGATGAGCCAAAATTAAACTCATCAGCAGTAATGCAAAGCACTATGTCTGGTGGAAACTAGGCACGGCGCATCACCCGTCTAATAGCATCCCTATCATGAAGCATGGTGGAGCAGCATCAGGCTGTGAGAGGCTTTTCAGCAGCAGGGACAGGGAGACTTGGAAGCATAGTGAGTGCCAAAGAGCTTGATGAGGGCAATAACTTGTGTTTCAGTAAGACAAGAGCCCGAGGCATACAGCCAAATCAACACTGGAATGGCTTCAGAACAAGAGTGTGGAAGTCGTTGAGTGGCCCAGCCAAAGCCCAGACTTCAGTCTCAGTGAAAACCTGTGGAATCACTTGACCATAATTGATTACAGGCGCTCCCATCCAACTTGACCCAGCTCGAGCAAAACTGCAAGGAAGAAAAAAAACAAAATCCAGGTATGTAGGAAAATCCAGATCCAAGCAGGAACAGATGTATTCCAGAAGACTTGGAGCTGTAAAAGTCTTTCTACAAAGTATTGACTGAAGGGGTTGAATACTTAATTAAAATAAGTTACTTCTGTATTTAATTTTCAATACATTTGCAGAAATTTCTAACAACTTGTTTTTACTTTGTTGTTTTGGAGTATTTTACATAGATTGTTGACAACAACAAAAATCTCATCCATTTTTATTTCAGGCTGCAACACCACAAAATGTGGGAAGAAATCAAGGGGGTTAATTACTTTCTGAAGGCACTGTATATGACTTCGGCTACACGATGCAGAGTGTTAAGTTAGACTGAGATAGATATGATATAGAGTTGCAGCAGAGAATAAGTTCTTTCACTCCAACTCTGATTTGCCACCTATTTGCTGCTTCATGCTTCCCAAGATCAAATGGAAACAAAAACTCAAATTTACCCTCCATGGCTTATTCTGCATCATTCAATGACTTTCAGCCTTATTTCATAGCTATGTGTAAATTCCAAACTTTTCAACAATCCCATGTTTCCTTAAAAACTTGTAGATGCATGCATCATGTGTTTGCAAAACTGTATACGTAGTTCTAGCTTTACTAAAAGCAATGCATGGACATCCACTTGTCCCTCTAATTGTCTATCTGTTGTGAATAGATTGACTGGTAAGCCATTGATAGTGTCATCACTGTCCAATGTGCAGAACCGTCTGTCCAAATGCATGATAACATTTTGTCAGTGTGCGTCGTTACTGAGAGTAAATTTCACGGTATTTTGTATACGATTCATTCATAAATTTCAATGAAGCTTGAAGGGTATATTGCTTCAACTGCACTAATTTTTTTAACAGTCTTCTAACTCTACACCAACATTTGTCTTTTTATACAGTATTTGCTATTTAAAGGGAGAGTGTGGTGGGAATAGCTATAGACAAGTACAGGTAATCGACCCCACCTGAACAATTAATTATACCCTTGACATTCGACTAAACATATAGCCTAAATAAATGTGTCCGTTGTCATTTGAGAAAGGCTCAAGCAACAGTCCCAACTACAATGAAAACAACCTGAATGGAATGATAGATTATTTATTGCACTTCACAACTGCAAAAATAGTGAAATAGTTCAGATTTGAACTAAGTGAATATTTTAAGTAAGCACTAACTAAAATTCAGGTTTTAGGTGACAATCATTCAGTGATTAATAAAATAGAAATAAATGAACTCCATGCCTGCAACATTCATTTCTTGACTGCACTCTGTTCTGACAATGAACTTTCTGCTATCCTTTTCCCTTCAAGTTAACCGTAGCTGTAAATACTATTTGGATCTTTTTTTAATGCCATTGTAGCTTTATAATGCATCGCACAGGGGAGGACGACAGGAAAGCAAGGGTCATGAGCTGAACGAAAGCCATGCCAGTGCCAGTACGTCACACCTCAATGAGCCACCAGGATGCCCCATACATTTTTAATACCGTTATTACAATACCATTTAATCACAGTCGGCTACAGTGCATTACTGTACAATGTAAATGGACAATAGCTGGTATGTGCTGAATGTACTATATATTCATCTGGTTCTTTGTACATGATACAATACCTATGTATATATTGATTAGTGTAATGTCTGTTTTGATGTCTGAACACTTGACTGAAAGTCATTTCTTGTACGATTTATACCTTTTGTGACTTGCGTTATTTACAATTTGTGTGTTTTTCAAAAGTGTAAAGTTGCATTACCTTTTCAGAGCAATTAAAGTAATTCTGACTGCGGATGGGATTAGAGTGTGTTTGACAGTTTTTGCATTTCTACAAATTATTTAAGAGTAGTGAATCCCATTGGAGGACTTTTCATCATTTTCGCTCCACATGCATGTTATTCAGATAAGCCAAGAGATATGCAGGGAAGGTTATTTGCACCCAGACTTGGCATAGAGAGGCTTGACTTTTAACTTGGGGAGTGTATCCAAAAAAAAAATTAATAACCTCCAGCAGCTGTACACTGATGACTGGTTTTTAAACGCACCTCACGCCTCCCCTTTCAACATAATAATTTGAAGATATCACATTAATTCAAGTGAAACTGCAGTTACCCAAATAACATTTTTAACATCTGAAGCATATTTATAATTGCCGTAAGAATAGTCAGCCACTCAGAAGCATGAGGCTATCACTGGGGCACAAATGATTCGATTCCTTATTCTAATTTATATCCACTGTGTCAAAATTGAGTTAGAAGTTTTGTTAGACAAATCCTACTGTATTTGCGGAAAGTTGTTTTAATTTAGGCCACGGGTTAGGGTACATGATGTAGACTATTGGCCTGTTTGAATACATTTGAATAGAAAATAGAGCCTAATGAATTTGACATGATTCTACTGCTAGTAGAAGAAGGCAGAGACTATGGCCTAACATCATTCACGTTCATGCCATCAAACATCGCTGACATCACCTGCTGATTGTCAGTATACGGTTTACAACATATTCAAAATGTCTGAACAACAGCTTGATAACTACATGGCACAACCATGAGTACCAATGATTCAATCATTATGTCAGCTTTCATGAGTCCATGTAGTACTTCTGTCGTACATGACAACGATACCCTGATGAAGACAGGTTTCTGTCGAAACGTTGGTTTTTACACAATAAAGACTTCTGCATCGGAGCTATGGGAGTGCGGCTACAACTTTTTACTTTGAATTTCTGTTCCTGTGAGCCAGCACCCCTCTAATATTGGTGTGCGTTTCAACCAACTTTTCAATGTGAAACATTAGCGATCACATTTACAATATATTACATCCATATTTTAGGCATGTAACTAATGCTCTTAACCAAAGTAAGGGAAGGACCTCCCTTCAGCCCTCAATCATGCTTCAAAGTTGTGCTGAAAATAATTGAATAATGAAAAAAACATTTTTGCATTTATTTGATACAGAGAGACAGGAAAGATTTGGAGAGAGGGGGGTGATGACATGCAACAAAGGTCCTAAAACAGGATGAAACAGGAACAGGATGTTGTGGTTACACTGTTAAATACTATCTTTCCAATGAACCGTTTTCAGTCAACATCCAGCAGGCAACTCATCTTCATCCTCAGCAGGATTACATGCGGGGTCCCACAGGGTTAAATTTTGGGCCCTATCATATTCCCCCTTTTACATGCGTCAACTGGGATGTCTTATTCACAAGCATAACATACATTTTCACTGTTATGCCAATGACATACTTACAAATACTGGCTGCCATCATAAAGCCAGTAGCAAGAAACTTTTAACCCCATATGAGCATGACTGCACGAGGTATGTTAATTATGCACATGGTTATGTTAATTGTCAATAGTCAAGACAAATTTGCAGGTAAAAGGTGAACAGTGAACAGTTTCGCAGTCTCCCTCGAGAGAGCTTGTAAGGCTAACCTTACACACGATACACAACATACTGCATGTTAAGGCCCATTCACACCTCACATTAAGACTGGACTGATTTCAAACATCAGCTCACTGACAGACTGAAAGATGCGGCCAACACCAAAGCATGCAATGTTGTAGAACTAAATGGTAATACACAAAAAATATATATAATTCACCAAAAATATCTGTTTATCAAAGTATTCACAAGCCATGCTAACAACTCTTCATGTTTTATTTTCCTTTTGGAAAAAAAAAAAAACATTCAACAAACATATTAATCAAGTCGGGTTATCCCAAACAATTATAACATAAAAACATATAAATCATTTTCAGAACAAAGCAATAAAAAAAGCACTGGAGTGTTGTTATTCTCACTTTCTGTAACAATCAGTTTTGCTTCATATCTAACGTGCTATCAAGTGCCATTCATTAGATGTGCAACAAACGAAGGTAAACTTCGAGGGGGTCTACTGTAAAACCTGACCTACCCGGCTACATCAGCTGCAGTGTCAACTAAAACCAAAAGTGAGGGAATGTACTGACAAAAGTATGTAGGAAATCTAGGTTTTCTGTTTTGTTATTATCCCAATATTATCCATATTTTTATAACTGCACTTCTGTTCACCCAACACTAACATTACGTCCAATGGAAATAAAAGCTTAACTGTCTAAAATACAGGCTGCGAGTGGAAGACTATATACATTTTAAAAGACTGCCTTAAAGAAACTATCAACTATTTTTTCATAACTCAAGTTATCTCTCAATTTATACGGCCACTTTCTCTGACAGATAAACTTCTATTATCAACTAGGTCAAACCGACTTTCACAGACAAAACTACTGTATAACAGTCCCAACATCTGGATTTCCCTTCTGAGGAACAGATTTCACTTAGTGGCACTGTAGAAGAAAAGGCTATGCCAGCAATTAACACGTAACACCAACAAACTTCAATGAGTAGGGCTGACAAATTAAGCTTTGCGACAAGAAACTCCGCCTTTCCCGAGCCTGCAGGCGTGCCACATCAGAAAAAGAGCAATAAGCAATGGATCACTTTTACCTTGGTCGGTTTTAATACTAGCTTATAGAACCTGATTTCCTTGAAAGACACCAGCAGTATTTCCTGTGCCAATATGTTGAGTGTTGCTTTGACATTTGAAGATTCCCTTTTATTCTCACACCAGCAAAATTACAGAACCTGGTGTGGCATATTGTTTTGAAGCATGCATCGTTGTTTTTGAAGTATTATGATTTTTATTACTTTGATATAATTCTACTAATGGCGTTTAATGTTTTCTCTAAGCGGCTGGTTTTGACATCTCACTTCAAATCCACTGAAATGACATGCAATATTTCTGCCTCAAGTCCATTACATAGACTGTAGAAATGAACATCTAAATTATTATTTATTATTATTAAACTAATTGAGTCAATCTAATCAATTCGTCTTCTTTAGGACATCCATTTCATACAACACATGCAATGTTAAGTGGAGTGTAAAAGTGAGTAAAGAGGAATACATCCTGGAGTGACATGAACATCAAGACAGAAGGTCAAAGTAAGCCTTCATAACCAGTTACAGCAGTTAGTTCCCCACAGAGCAAAACAATTGGCCGAGAGTCATTCACATACTTATATAACACTGTAAAATGACTAAATAATCTTAATATTATTTGGCATAATTGACAATTGGTATGAAACCTGGCAAAGAAAATATTTTTACTCCATCCCAACTTTGGAATAATGATCAAAAACCGAACTTGCTGCTGCAACTCGAACTGCAACCTTATCCAGAAGTTAATTTGCTACCGTGTTGCCTTGCAGCAGAATACTTACTGTTTGCTGAGTTGAAAAAGAAATCAAAACCATTTGATTCTAAAAAGAGCCATTTTCCCAGTCTATCCAAGACGATCAATATTGACTGACTGCAGCTGTACTGAGTTCATTATTCGTGACTCGCTCCAGCTCGGTGTGCTCCCACCAACAGGGCTACAGGTTACATACAGGTGCTTGAGGTGCTTCCAGTCTCCTTAACTTGAATTCTGAGAAAACAAAAACAGACCATCAGTGCCAGTTGTGAAAAAACATGAATTCTCTTTCATATTCACATGGACAAAATGCAATTTTAAATCTATTACATAGACACTCTGTGATAAATTGATTGCAGAAAATGAGTAAATGAATCGTAAAATCAAAGAAGGTCTCACCTCTTTTTTTACATTCATCATTGCCGATGCTGGCGGAGAGACTGATGGACTAAATTAGGAAGAAAAAAAAACAACACAGTGGCCCATTCAGGTTCATCTGTGAGGATACAGTCTGCAAGTACCAAGTTCTTCCTTTTATCCTATTTGTTGCCCTTCCCCTTGCAATTTAACCGAAATGAGCAAAGGCAGTTCTGACGCCTAACAGAGCACAAGGCAAACGTTCACCACATTAACTGCATAAAGCTCCTTACAGTTTAACTGGCTCTGGGTCGGGTCACATTTGTCCCACTGCTGCCAAGTTGTACCTAGTGAAGTGACTGACAGGGTGTGACAGGGTCTGAGTTTAACCGTGAAGGCAGGGGAGGAGGTACAGCCACACTTGGACCCTTCAAGATTCTTGAAGAGGGCCTGGTGAACTTATGAGAAGGACATCATTGTAGAGTTTCACACTGGCTCTACAAATTGCTTCTTATCCCAATGCTGCATACAAAGCTACTAACCAGAACATGCACATAGTTTTCAGAGCCCTGCCACAGCTTCGTCTGTGCATTTGACATAATAATTTCCATGCTTCACTTCTCAGTTTTGGTTTTATCCACTATCACCTACTTTACTGTAACAGTGTAGATAAAGAAAACAGATTTTAACATACCTGCCAACTTGCCTGGAGGCATTCTCAAAAAACTTTGTTTTAGAGGCAACGCTGCAGGGGAAAAAAGAGAAGATCACTGACAGGGACATTCCAAATAAAGATATTTTCCATCTTACATTAAATTTTAAATCAGAGTAACATTCTTCATAACACCACTTTTGTTCCACTACATGCTGTGTGAATGTTTATTTTACTGTATTGAAGACATTTTCACTAAGAAGTTCTAAATACAAAGACTGCAAATACAAACTAACAGCGTGTCACAGCAGAATCCACGTGCGTTCCTGTAGATGTAAGGGTTCGACCCCTATTGGTTCTTGAAGGCTGATATACAAAGGCAGATATTTTTGGACTGAAGCTGCCGATAGCCAGTATTTTGTACTGATACCAAATATCTTGAACTTAAAGCAAAAAATGGTTTTCCAATTTCTAAGTTCCAAGCAGAACTTTTTTCCAGGTTTCCCTCAATGTAATACGGAAGAGGATTTGGGCCACACATTAACTTCTGAAATTAATCTCAGAATTCTGAGAATAAAGTCAGACAGGCTTCAGAAGAGATGGATGATGCTGCACGAACTGTGTGGAGTCATTTTCTGGTAATTCCTTTGCCCTTTTGGGAACTCTAAAGACCTGGCCACCATTGACTTTGGTTGTGTTGGAGAAGGCTGCTACGGCGCTGTGCTGGCAACCTCCCTATGTGTTATATGGACTAACTTCACCTGTGCTTCAACTGGCATGAGGCTGAGTAGATAATGACAGAATTTTCATTTTTGGGTGAACTATTCCCCTAACTCAGAATTCTGACTTTAAAAGGGCACCACTGTAAAAGAGACCCAGGTCTCAGTTGGGCTTTCCTGGTATAAATAAAGGATCAAGAAAAATAAATAAAAACTCAGAATTCTGTGGCACTTCTGCAATATAATGAGTTTAGCAGATGAAAAATACATTTAGCCAGGATCCCTTTTCAAAGTTCTGCCAATTTCCCCCCCGTTTTGTCTCATCCAGCTCTGATAATCAAAGGCCCACTGTAGCTTCACCTACGAGTTCTTAGCTGACAGGAGCGGAAACTACTTAAAGAGATGTACATAATGTGCAGAAGGGCATCATATGTTCTATGATGCCCTTCTGCACATTGCTGCTGTTATTTGCATACTTGTGGCCCGCCTGTTAGCTAGAATGAGTCTTGCCATCAACAAGGCGTTTTCACTGTTTATGGCAACATCCTCTATAGGTCTAGACACTGTAGGTGCACAAAAATACTATGAAGGCAGCCAGACTGAGAAGCTGGAACCAGCACATCTGGCACCAACAATCTTACCACCATGCACCAGGTATCTTAAATCACGCTTTTAGCCATTTTAACATTTAGTTAAACATGAATTGAAACAAATGATGCTGTCTGCATGCTTTATACATAATGCTTTATTAATACCGACTCACTGTCTGGAGGGGGTGTACCTAATAAAGTGGATGCTGAGTGTATCTCTGCAGAGTACTTACTAGGATGCGGGAGTGGGCTCACTGCTGGCTGCACTCGGGTTCTTGGTTGGAGCAGGGTATCGGGTCGGGGGCTCAGGAGGCCGGACCGGGGGTCTACAAATGGCATGTTTCTCTGGGGACTTTGTTTTGTTCAGACCATCGCAATCTCCTGAAAACAAGAACAAGGATAATTTAGCTGCAAGCAACAGTGCTGGGAATGTGCAAAAGAATGGGAATGTGGAAGACTTGAGGCTGCGAGGGGTCAAGAGCTGTACAGGAATGGGATAGAGGGCTTCAGGGCTTCAGGGATAGAGCTATCTAGGACCCTTAACACTTTCGAAATGCGTTGTAGTAAATAACATTCATTGATTCATCATGTGCAGATTTGTGTAGTGAGTCATGGGAGAGTCAAGGCTAAAAAATGTCATGGCTCACAAAGTGGAAAGATTCCAAGTAAGCAACTGCTGAAGGGCGCTACTTGCACCTCGAAAACAGTTCAGAACAAATCCACTGTGGTTGCTGCTAAATTACAAACTTCAGTTTGTGTTGCACAGCAGTTTCAGAGGAAAAACTGACTATTCACACATGCACATATGCCTTCAGAGGGCTCAAGCTCGGAGGAGTACCTCTAATCCATCTTTGCTACGCTAGCGTAACCAATGGTGTTACACCGCCCCTCATTTGATTTCCTGCTGATGACCAATTTCCAGGAATTTAAAAACTGAAACAGCTGAGGGCCTTTGTTGTTTTTCAAAAAATCTGATGGAAGAGCAACAATGGCAATACTAGTATTATCATTTGTTATCATTATTATTACTATAAAAACAAGGCAGTTGAAGATCTCCAGAGCTACCTGAGAACATTCAAAGCAGAGGAGAGGTTCTGAAATAGTAAGAGGTCAAAGGCTCTCCTTCAAACAGCCCGCCACATGGGGGAAACACCAGGACAGAGCCAGAGATCTTTGTGTCAACTGAAACCCATCGGCTCCAAGACTGAAATCACTCTAACTAGTATCCCCTCATCCCTCCATATAGCCATAGCCAATATAACTAAGACTTCCCTCTGTCCCTCTGCTTTATCACCAGGCTCAAGACACTCCTCTAACTGCCTCAGCGTTATGTTTTCTTGAATTGACAAGCTGACCACTGTAACACCTTCTTTACTGGCCTACCCTCAAAGTCTTCTACAGTAAGCTCCAATACTGTCGGTCCAACACTGACCAAAATCTCCTCACACACACACACATCATCTGACCAAAGCATCACAACTTGCTTTTCAAATTACACTAGATCCCTTTGTCCTCACAAGTTTTTTTTTTTTAATCCTACACACAGTCCCAGAGCCGGCTGGATTCATTTTTATATAAGAGGGAATGTCATACCTTCTCTGACAGCTGCTGTGCCAAAGGGAGGTGGTCTCCTGCTCTGGATGGACAGCGCTCGTTTCACAGTGACACCAGACTCCCCGTTTGCTGCTGATGCAGGATCCGGCCTTTGCCTGGTATCGTCTATCCTTGCGACCGGTTTGCCAACATCACAGTCTGAATGCTGACGAGAAGCTGGTCTGGGCAGAAGAACTTGCCTCGGAGGAGGTTCTCTTGGAATCAGTGGAGCGCAGCCTGCGGGTTTTGTCCGCTGGAGGGGTGTGGGGTTCGTCGGGCCGTCCCCGTCCATGTCCGCCCCCTGTGGTCTGTGGCTATGTAGGGAGCTGTCATTTTGGCCATCTGTTAGAGAACAGCAACATGACAGTTACAACAACATTCATATGAAGGATGTGATGGATGTTCTTATAACTTGCTCTCTAAGTAACTTCAGACCTCAGTCATGAGCTGCACTTTTGAATATGTTCTTCAGTGAAGTTAGAACGGCTTACAAATACCACTTCCTTTTAATATGCTAATCCAAACAATCCTGCTAAGTAATAAAGTGATATCTTATCTTATCTTATCTTATCTTATCTTATGGGAAACCCCTAAGAGTAGATACAACAGTTACACTGTAAATGAAGGAGCACAACAGCTTTTAACATGCAAATAAAATAAGTTTTAGTTCACCAGTGGAATTGGTCAATACATCAATTGGTATAGCAATGAAATGCATTGGTGAAATGACAGAACAATCATCAAACATGATATTTTTTGTCTAAAGTTTTTGTCTAATGTATAGTCACATGGCAAGCCTGACTTCAAGTACTATATGCACGATCCAAAGGTTAGGATGCACTCAGCCAGGCGTGGTTAGGCGTGGCGTCAAGTCATGCAGAGCTGGTTATTTGGCTATACCAACCACTAACTTCAGTGCAATAAATGAAATATCACACAATGCAGGGAGGACAAGTTGCAGGTGTTCCAAACCTCTCTGCCACAGTATACTGTATGAGACGACTGGGTCACACCCACTTAACCAAGGGGTTTATAAAGATAGAAATAACATGATCTAACTTGAGGCACGCAGGAAGTAAGGAAGTATCTGATGCAGCAAAATAAACTGAATTTCACTGACAAAAAGCTCCTAAGTGAAAATACCATGCCATGTCTCTACTCTGCTAGGTGACATGGAGGGTGTGTTGTAATATACATCTTCCTGCAAAAATCTTAAAAATATCTTGGAAATAAACTACCGTGCATCAAACAGACAAGAGGGGTATAATGTTGAGGATGATGAGGATGATTAGGCCAGAAGAGGCTGATAATTACTCTCTGCGCTGTGCAACGGGTCCTGATTAAGAGTTGGGTAGACTCTGGGTGGCCGCTTGGAAATTGTGATTGGTTGGCGTTTCCTCGGCGTGATGCGCGGAGGAGGGACAGGCGGGGCAGCGCTGTCTTCTGGCATAACACTGAAGATCTGCAATCACACCAGTGACAGCTTGTTCAGTCACTAAAATACATACTGCCGTTTACTCAGTTAACCAAATCAAAAGACTTGCATAAATAACAGCAGAAAATAAGATTTAAAATGATTGTTACTGTGGTAGAGGGATTTTAACAAAACGACTAAGGACATTTGTGACTTGACTTTTGTGTGATAACAAAACACTGTCATCACTCTCCACAATGTAAAATAAAAAAGATATAAATGTGTTGTTTTTTTGAAACAATAAACAGATTTAGAACCAGATTCCTATCATTCAAATCAAATGTAATTCAAAGAGTTTGTTTGT
Source organism: Beryx splendens (assembly GCA_900312565.1). Lineage (NCBI taxonomy): Eukaryota > Metazoa > Chordata > Actinopteri > Beryciformes > Berycidae > Beryx > Beryx splendens. Next base: position 1,665 of record OMOV01098590.1, on the reverse strand, counting down.
TTGATAGGATTTAAACTCTTTGTCTTGGACATGGGAGGAACAGGTAATCTGAGCTGAAATGTACCTTTTGCGAGCCCTCGATCAGAATCTCAATGACAATATTCTGGAACTTAATATCCAACATGGCCGCCACAGTCTCCTCCTTTGCTCTCATCAGCGTGGGTCCAAAGATTACTCCCATGTTCGACGGGGTCATTAGGTTTTCCTGGCTGTGGCTGCAAACACTGTCGACAAATATCAAGTTGTTCTGAGCCGAAATGTGACTGACACGTACACCATGGACAGTTAAAAATGATTAACATTTCCTGCTTTCTACAGCAAAATATCTAATTTAGGAACGAGTAATAAGTAAGCTCAGTAGTATTAACAGCTTATTTCTGAAAGACAGTTAGAGGTGCTAATATTCCAAACTACCTAGAGGTATTTTACAATACTTAATTAGTCTATGTTAATATTATCACATTTACATAGACTGCCAAAACAAGAATGCTGTGGGTGATTCAGGAGCGGCATCACTCGGGGGGAAAGCTACAGCACATCGTAAGAGTTGAGAGAGAGTTAGCCCTTACTTGACCAAGTGTTGAATCAGCACTTCTAGCATCTCCCGGTTCTTCTCTGGTAGTTTGTAGGTAAGTGAATGAATTTCGCTGAGTCGAAAGTCCGGATTATCTGACTCTACGATAGAAAACAAAACATCAAGTCTGTCAGCCGGACCGGACATATTGTAAATTATAAGCACGTAACACAAGAGAGATATGGCAAGCATGCAAAAGAGAAAATTAATTCTTGAAGTGATAAAGACAGTAGTCACAGGCTTGAAAATCACTTTACATATATACAGTAAATAAATAATTTAGATCAGAAAGTAGCAATATAGTATTTTTAGTCCTATCTAATAAATGCTGTTGTAATAAACACATGATTTACTGAAATGTTCATTCATAGTCTTTTTCATAGGTTTTGTTTTGCGTCTTTGTGGTGTAATTTGAAACTAACACCGAGTGTGCTGTGGATAAGGAAGTGAGTCTCACTTAAGAGGATGAGAGTACAAAAATAAATTCATGGGATGTTCAATCACAACACCGATGATAATAAAAGCATGTGTCAAGCCAAAGTCATGAGGCAGGATGAGGGGAAACGCCACTCAACATATGACTGACATTTCCAAGAAACTGAAGCTTGTCTGAGAGACCTAAGATGTCTTGAAAGAACGAGGCTGATGCTATTATACTCATTTGTTTTTCTTTTCTTTTTTACATAGATGTGTGACAGAAAAAGGAGAAGGCAGGTTCAGATTGCATTTACAGTGCGGAGAAGACGTAGGAGGATTTTCTCTCCTCTTTCAGCCTGTTGAACTGCTGAACCCATGCTGATGTAGTATTAATGCACAGTGAATCGACGCGAGACTATAAAGAAACCATTTGTAGACAGTGTGAAAGTAAATAACCTTTCATCTGGTTCTCAATATTAAATCCTGGCATGTGTTGGAATCTAAAGCCACTTTAGCTTAGCTGGATTCCCCGCTAAATCTAAGGAAACTCCTCCAGTAGATGGATGAATGAATTAAAGAGACGCCTTTTATACCTGGCAAGGCATGCAGTTTTTTTCCTCAGGTGGTGCTTATCCACATAAAATTTGGTGTAAATACACCCAAGATGCATGGAG